>JAFFST010045108.1:8695-37940 GCA_022414735.1 Noturus placidus | reverse complement strand
TTACTTGTGTTGTCCTTGACTATTGTTTAAATTGGTTTGATGTTCCGAAACACTTAAGTGTGACAAACATGCAAAGGAACAGGAAATGAGGAAGGGGGCAAACACTTTTTCACACCACTGTATATATATATATATATATATATATATATATATATGTATATATACACATACACATATACATATAAAATGCGTAATAACTCCCGTTTAACAATTTATCTCCAAACCAAAACACACACTTTTTTAAATTTCATGTTCTTTTTTATCTTAATTTTTTTTTGTTACAAAACATGAACAGGCTGTTTAGAACAACAACATTACAGTTTGTTTTTTTCTAAATTAATGAGATCATTGTTACAAGGGGTTGATTTCTCCTTTATTGGTGATCTGTCCTCCGTCTGTCTGTCCGATGATTGCGAAAAGAAGGGAAATAAATAGCGTGAGGTCAAAAACTGATTAAAAAGGTGGAAAGTCCATGAAAGATGAAACAGAAACAAAATTCAGAAAATTCTATCAGTCTCTAAATGAAGTGTATAATCTTATAATAATCTAATATGCATATATCATCATATCCATAATGCATGGATCCTTATTTATAACACATATGCATATATTCATATTTATAATAAAAAAAAATTGCAATTCCTTTTTTTTTTTTTTTTTAACATTGTTATTAATCGTCCACGGGTTACAGTTGATTGAAATATAATTGCTTTTCATCACATGCGGGTTTTATTCGCCAACTGTGGAGCTAAAGCAGTAATGTACAGTATTCATGTGCATATTCAGTTACTAACTCTCTCTCTCTTGCTCTCACACACACACACACACACACACACACACACACACACACACACACACACGGGTTATAGACATGGCCACGCCTCAGAGTGTGTTTTCATTATCCTAACGGTACCGGTCCTAACGGCGGCCATTTTGAAAACTAAAATAATCCTAATAAGTCTAATCAGTGTTTTAATTCTGTTCTTAGTTTAACATCTAAATACAGAAATGCATTCTGGGTAATTTTGTAAATACATTGGTATGATCCAAAATAGGAGGTGCCAAAAAGAGAGAATGCGTTAGAACAGGAAGTGAAATGAAAAAAAAAAGAGTAGAATGGTTTATTACCAAAAAAAAAAAGTTCTGTGGCCTGGGGGCTGTGTATCGTCTCTCCCGATAAAGCACCTTCAATATGAAGATGAACACACACACACACACACACACACACACACACACACACACACACACACACACACACAACAAAACATGTCCTAGCACTATATGGATGGAAGGATTTTTGTCGTCAGTTTTATCTGTTCAGAGTTCAGAGCGAATGGAGTTCATTTATTTATTTCATCTCCTCCATCTTTAGTGTCCATCACACACCAGAAGTGACACGGCTCAGAAAAAGGGGGCGTGTCCCACCTGACCATATAGCAAAACAAATTCAAATAACACATGCAGACTGGAGTTTTGTTAAAAATAAAAACAAACAAACTATAAAATAATTGTTAAAGTAGAGAAAGTGTACGTCCAAAATCAAACCCTATTCACTACATAGGGCACTATTTGGGGAGTGAGCCACTCTGAAGTCCCGTTCTCTGGGTGTATTGAAGATCATCTTGTGCACTCAGGAAATCCCACAATGAACTGTGAGACATGAGTGTCCAATGGAAGGAAGGCAGGTTACCCATAATGCACTGTGGCGTGTCAAGGGAATAGGGAGTAGGGCAGGGTTTCAGACACAGGGAAGGTCATGAGGCACCGTGAGCTATTTTTTTCTGATTGGTCAGGCAGCCAGGGGTTTCTGCACTGTCATTGGTAAGCTCTGGATTTAGCCCCGCCCCTTCTTCCTGTCTCACACCTGCACAGGTAGCGTTTGATTCATCTGCAGTCGCATATCCTGAATGCTGCTGAGGATCTTCTTCTGATGTCCAGCGAGTGTCACACCTATCCTTAACAGATCCCTGTACACACACACACACACACACACACACATATTAGCTTAAACAGATTAATATTAATAAAGTGTGAAACTTTGTCATGATGATGTCATAGTGGGCGTTACAATCAGCAGCTTTGGTTTGACTCCCACTCATTATAATTACTTTCTTTCTTTTTTCTTTGGTTATTTCACTTTCCGTCTCTTTATTCTTTCCTTTATTCCTTTCCTTTAATCTTTATTTCTTTACTGTTTTTTTATATGCCATTTTGACTTCTTTCTCATTGTTGCTTTCTTTCTTTCTTTCTTTCTTTCTTTCTTTCTTTCTTTCTTTCTTTCTTTCTTTCTTTCTTTATTCCATCTTTGTGTTGAACGCAGAATGTTATTTATTACAGTTAAATACAACCTCAGGGATTTATTTATTTATTTATTTTTTTTTGGTTTGTGTGTGTATGTGTGTGTGTGTGTGTGTGTGTGAGAACAGTGACAGGTGAAATACAGTTTTAAGGTTAAACAAACAGTGCTCAGTGTGAAAGGGGCGTGTGTGTGTGTGTGTGTGTGTGTTGCAGGGGGTTGGGGGTGGGTGGGTGGTTATAGGGGCCAAGTTCAGACAGTTTTGGTTAATAATTATTCGCTTCATTCAGCTCTGTTGACCAGCTGCCATTTCACACACATACACACACGCACGCACACACACGCACGCACGCACGCACGCACACACAAGGTGCTCACTAGACACTATTATAGCAAATATTCCTAGTATTAGATTTCCTGGAATTCAGGTTTTCAACATACATATCCTCACGCATAGAAAGAAAGAGAAAGTGTGTGTATGTGTGTGTTTGCACTATAGTACTGAGTAGGGAAAGTAGTGTGTGCGTGAATGTGTGTCGCAGTGTGTTTGTAGTTGGTGATGAATTGGTTACTAAATTATCCAAAGTAAAAAACTCCACCTGCTTCCTGTGTAATCTAATCTGTGTTTGTTCAATGCCACAAAAAGGTAAAACCACACACACACACACACACACTCTCACACACACACACTCACACACTCTGTCCTTCTCAGGAAGTGGAAGCTTTATATCTTGTGTTTAGTGTACACACTGCTGAAGGTGATGGTGATACCATACACTCACAGCAACATCACTTTCAGTTCCTTCCACTAATATTGGCACTCTTGGAAAATATGAGCAAAGATGGCTGTGAAAAATTGTATTTATTGTTTAACCTTTTAATTATAGGTGTGCAGCAATTATTGGCACCCTTTTAGTCAATACTTTGTGCTACCTCCCTTTGCCAAGATAACTACTCTAAGTCTTCTCCTATAATACCTGATGAGGTTGGAAAATACATGACAAGGGATCTGAAACCATTCCTCCATACAGAATATCTCTAGATCCTTCAAATTTCTAGCTCCACACTGGTTGCATCTCCTCCTAAGGTCACCCCACAGGTTTTCTATGGGTTTCAAGTCAGGGGACTGGAATGGCCATGGGATGTCCTTGATTTTGTGGTCAGTAAACCATATTGGTGTTGATTTTGATGTACGTTTTGGATCATTGTCCTGCTGGAAGATCCAAACACGTCCCATTTTAAGCTTTCTGGCAGAGGCAGTCAGGTTTTCATTTAGTATCTGTTGATATTTGATAGAGTACATGATACCATGTATCCTAACAAAATGTCCAGGTTCTCTGGCAGAAAAAACAGCCCCAAAACATTAAAGAGCCACCACCATATTAAACTGTGGGCATGAGGTACTTTTCCATATGGCTGCCTCTCTGTGTGCACCAAACCCACCTCTGGTGTTTATTACCAAAAAGCTCTATTTTGCTTTCCTCTGACCATAGAACACGATCCCATTTGAAGTTCCAGTAGTGTCTGGCAAACTGAAGATGCTTGAGTTTGTTTTTGGATGAGAGTAGAGGCTTTTATCTTGAAACCCTTCCAAACAACTTGTGGTGATGTCGGTGACTTCTGACTGTAGTTTTGGAGACTTTCTGACCGAAAGACACAACTAACTTTTGCAATTCTCCAGCTGTGCTCCCTGGAGTTTTTTGCCCACTCAAACCATCCTCTTCACAGTGCGTTGAGACATTATATACCTACATGTCCAATTCCAAGTTGATTCATAATATTTCCAGTTCACTGGAACGTCATAATTATTGCCCTGATGGTGGAAATGGGCATTTTCAATGCTTGTGCTATTTTCCTATAGCCACTTCCCATTTTGTGAACCTCAACAACCCTTTGCTGCACATCACAGCTATATTCCTTGGTCTTACCCACTGTTATGAATGACTAAGGGAATTTGGCCCGTGTTGCCTCATATTTATACCCCTGTGAAAGTCAAAAATCAATGGGAATATACTTCAAATATATTTTTCTTATATGAATTCATAAGGGTTCCTATAATTGTTGCACACCTATATTTAACAAATATTTATTTTTGATAAACTTAGGGTTTTGTTTGCTATTGTTTGGTATCTATTAGCGCAGAGTATTGTTGTTATTTTTTTTAACAAATGATCAAAAGGTTAAACAATAAAGACAATTTTTCACAGCTTTCTCTGCTCATATTTACCAAGGATGTCAATGTTAGTGGAGGGAACTGTATACATGTGTGTGTGTGTGTGTAATAAAACTTCATATATCGCCCAATCAGCAATGTGTATACTAAACACGAGACATATAGCTTCCACTTCCTGTCTGCTGGGTAAGGGGGTGGTGCTTCCAGGGCGTCCATTAATATCGGAGAGTTCAAAACACCTAGACAACTGTCAATCATACAAATGTTGATTGGTTCATCTGTGGTTTTATTGGAGAAAAATAATTTTGGTGTATTTTTGAGTGAGAACTCGTAGCAACACACCGCGATGTTAAATTACGATGCTCCTACACAAACTATGTAACAGTCAGCAGGTCTGCAGCGTGATGAACACGAGTTCAATACATCGTTAATGATAGAAATAATTCTCAAAATGAATCATCATACTGATATCTAATTCTACACTCTCATCTGTATAGCAATCTTTGAAGCTCTTTAGGCTGTATTTTACAATAATAATAATAAAAAAATATTATTATTATTATTATTATTATTATTATTATTATCCATCCATCCATCCATCTTCAACCGCTTACTCCTTTTCAGGGTCATGGGGAACCTGGAGCCTATCCCAGGGAGCATCGGGCACAAGGCGGGGTACACCCTGGACAGGGTGCCAGTCATTATTATTATTATTATGTGGTGATTAATGGTTAAAATAACATACATCTTTAATTATCATTACCTCATTAAATCACCCTGACTGAAAGTAAGTGTGTGTGTCCTGCCATTAGCAGTGGAGAAAAGGATAATAAATGACGATCATTAGCAGAATTAGCAGCAGAGCGCCACCTGCCCGGTTGCCAGATTGATATAAATGAGCATTTAAGATAAGTGCGGTTGTTATTAATGTGTGTTATTATCTGCAGTAATCATTTGTTGATCTTCAACAACCTTGTTCATTTCCGTTGGCCATGGGCATGACCTCTAAATGCTCCTTATCTCTTCACCATGTTGCTGAGGTTAGATGAGATACAGGTGTTTAATGAGCGTGTGATTTGGGACTCTTTATTTCAACTATAATGACTTCACAGTAGCTAATATAAAAATGGCTGACAGGATAGGTAGCATTTGGAACGGAGCATTAGGACGGTTTCGAGTTTTATACCATGCCTGTGTGTCAGTTGTGTGAGAGATGTGTGATGTGATCGTTCCGTTGATGTGTGTTGTATAAGGATTATTATTTCGATCCGGTGTCAGGTATCCTGAGTTTCACTTCTCAGCTGTGAATCATTCGTGGGTGTTTAGTGTGTCTTCTCTCCCTGTGTGTTTGTTTGTGATGTTTAATTATGTCTTAGAGACAAGTCTGTCCTGTTTATCTTGTCTTCGGTTTCGTCCCTCTGGAGCTGATTGGATTTTTTTTTTTTCGGTTGTATTTAATGTTCTACTGTTTCCTCTCTCCCTCTTTATCCTCACTATGTCTGGTTATTCTTCCTGTTTATCCTGTCTTCATGCTTCTGTCTGTCTCTCCCTCTATATCTGTCTGTCAGCCTGCCTGTCTGTCTGTTTACGTATCTGTATCTCTGTTTGTCTATATGTGTGTGTGTCTGTCTGTCTAGACGTTTATCTGTCTGTCTGTTTATTTATATGTGTATCTGTTATTCTCTTGAAATGCAATCTTTCTTCCATTCATTAATTCACTCTATTTTGCTATCCCTATTTGTATTTTTTATCACGTGTGTAATTTGTTTTTAGCGCTTGTCGCGTGTGTATATGTTTACTGTTCACTCACTCGGATGTCATCTGGGCGACAAGGTCGAAGGAGGCGAAGCCAGCGTTCAGGAAGTTCTCTCTGTAGCGGCTCATTTTAATGGCATCCAGCCAATCGCTCACTGTGGTGAAGGTGGAGTAATCAGGAACACTGCGGTCCAGCAGGGGCTGAGACGCTCTACACCACAGACAGACAGAGAGTGAGACAGACAGACAGACAGACAGACAGACAGATAGATAGAAAGACACACAGAGAGAGACAGAGAGAGTTACCTCCTCACATTCACTCAAAGATGATGTCATGACCAGGTGTTCTTTATCTGGTTCTGTTCTCATTGGCTCTGTTTTGGTTTAGGTTCTGTTCTTTTCTTTATCTGGTTCTGTTCATATTTTGCTTCTGGTTCTGTTGTTTTTCTGGTTGTATTCTGTTCTGGTTTTGCTTCTGGTTTTGTTACACTGTATTCTGTCCAGCACTCTGTTCTGGTTCTGTTCATCTGTTCTGCTCTGTTTTTGGTTCTGTTGTTTTTCTGGTTGTATTCTGTTCTGGGTCTGTTCTTGTGTGAAGTGTCGTGTACTGATGTTCTATTTAGTGCAAAATCGTGTGATTTGAGACCACTGTTATGATTCTCTCTGAGGCGGGTGAAACCAAGTTTAAACTCGGCTCTGATATCTGCACTCCGAGGTTCTGACAGCTCTCGGCTGCTGTGTGTGGCGCTCAGGGCCTTGGTGGGATTTTTAATAACGCAGCGTGATGAAGACGAGGGCAGTGAGGTCATGTCGAGAGCAAAGAGCTCCCTGTGTTCTGTCTCTACGCTCCACTGAGGCCCGTCTGCTCCTGACGGCCTTCAATTAATTAACAATTAAGAACCGAGGAGGAAAAACACTATGAGCAATGACACAGAGGTACCATTCAGCAGGAGAACAGCAGATGGATGGAGGAATGACTTTAATAAGCTCCTGGTGTTCCTCAGTTAAAACCCTGAGGTTATTATCCTAAGAATCTGATGTTCTCCTGTAATCCTCACTCTAATGTTCTCCTCTAACCCTCACTCTAATGTTCTCCTGTAACCCTTACACTGAGGTTCTCCTCTAACCCTCACTCTAATCTTCACTCTAATGTTCTCCTGTAACCCTTACACTGAGGTTCTTCTCTAACCCTCACTCTAATCTTCACTCTAATGTTCTCCTGTAACCCTTACACTGAGGTTCTCCTCTAACCCTCATTCTAATCTTCACTCTAAATGTTCTCCTGTAACCCTTACACTGAGGTTCTCCTCTAACCCTCATTCTAATGTTCTCCTCTAACCCTCACTCTAATCTTCACTCTAATGTTCTCCTGTAACCCTTACACTGAGGTTCTCCTCTAACCCTCACTCTAATGTTCTCCTGTAACCCTTACACTGAGGTTCTCCTCTAACCCTCACTCTAATGTTCTCCTCTAACCCTCACTCTAATCTTCACTCTAATGTTCTCCTCTAACCCTCACTCTATTGTTCTCCTCTAACCCTCACTCTAATGTTCTCCTCTAACCCTCACTCTATTGTTCTCCTCTAACCCTCACTCAGATGCTCTCTCTCTCTCTCAGCAGGACGTCTCCTCTCTGCTGGACTGTTCAAATCTTGTTAGCAGCTAATTAAAACCCATTCTCATCATGACACTGCCTTAATTTATCTAAGTACTCATCACTAATGTTCTCATACCATCACTGCAACGGCGTTCAGACTGACCAGAGCATCAGACTCGACCAAGATCTATTTTTATCCTACTATTTTTACTTTTGTTAATGATTAGCTAACAAACTAATGCTAGCTAATGATTTACACCTGCTGACTGTTAGCTTAATATTAATTAATTATATGATGCATTGAGATATTCATCCTACTGTGGAGCCTTTAAACCTTCACTAGCCCTATATTCCATTATTTAGCATTAACTAGCACTAGTCAGCCAGCTATCAGTGACACTTTAAAAAGCTCAGATGGGAACAGCTGGTTAACAATTATACAAGCATTCATAAAAGTGAACAATACATTTTGTATTTATTGCAATATTATCATAAACAATGCAAAACATAAATCTATAAAAGCACCCAAGTGTTGAGCTATTACTTTATTTTATTTAATACGTAATATTATTCAAACATACTAGCCAACTAGCTACCTGGATATTTATGATTAGCTAACACACTACAGTATCCTGTTTTTTAATACTAGCTACTGTTTATAGAAGCAACCTAATATAACCAAGTTTGCCTTAGAAAACAGCGAGGCTGCTGTATTTTTTGTAAACGAACACAACAGTAGCTAATGCCGAGTTAGCGATTAGCAGCACAGTGATGCAGCAGAACATCATAGAATGATTTCTTCCTATTAATTTCCTTCATCACGTCACAAGGAACAAATCAATGCAGTGCTACTGAGACTCACTTGCTTCATGAGACTCTTCACATCTTACATGAGATTTTCATATCGCTTTGCCACACAAATTACGACCTAACATTTTATGCTAATCACGTTTAGCTTGAATAGATGAATCAGCAGGCAGTTATCGTCGTTAACGGCTGAACAACCAATAACACTGCAGAGTGGCTGTGACTGACTGACGAAATGACCAATCAATGATGATCTAAATCTGTAGTGTTATAAAAACAACACTGTTGTTTATTTCAATTCTCAAATTGAATCAAATTGAACTGTTTTGAAATTTGACATGAATCACATTCACGGCAATAACCAATAGGAAAACAGCTTTAGACCTTCTAAGGAATGGCCTAACACCAAATAATGATCCAAAATGGTACATTCCTACAAATCAGAATAAAACTAGCAATAATCTTCTGCACTTTCTTTATCCTGATTTATTTATTTTTTTGCAACTTCCTGATGTTTGTCATCTGTACACTTCTCTATGATCTGCTCTCCAGCCTATCAGAACACAGGAGTGTATGATTCGATTCTTACCCGCACGGCGTGTTGGCCACCACTTTGAGACTGGCAGCATTACGGATTAATTTGTCGAGTGTGTTGACAATCTGGGAGAACTTGGGTCGGAGATTCCTCTCTTTAACCCAGCAGTCCAGCATTAACTGGTGCAGAGCTGTGGGACAGTCCATGGGCGGGGGCAGGCGATAGTCCTGTTCCACTGCGTTAATGACCTGTACCAGGTGAGAGTTATCACATTACCATTCACTGTATTCTCCTCAGAAACACTGAGATGCATGTCTGCGCTGGAATGCACAAATTTCAACCTGAATGAAAGTGAGACAAACTTACATCCTGGTTGCTCATGTCCCAATATGGCCGCTCGCCATATGACATCACTTCCCACATGACGATTCCGTAGCTCCACACATCGCTCGCCGAAGTGAACTTCCTGTACGCTATCGCTTCCGGAGCCGTCCAACGAATTGGAATTTTCCCTCCCTACAGTTAAATATAAACAGTGTTACACAGTGACAGTTCTGGTGTTCAAGTCATGTCAGAAAGACAGTATTTACGCTTTGAACACACATGAACACCACAAGAAAGTCGTAATTATGAGCAGGAATCTTTGGATTTTCTTTGGAGTTTCCAAGTTGGGGGCGTGTCAGTAAGAAAACGTGGTGGAATCAATGGGTGCACCGTTTGTTGAAATTGAACGATTACTCGTCTCAGAAGCTGATTCCAGGTATAATGTTTGCTTTTGTATTTACAATTAAACAAGTTAATTGCCTGCACAAAATACGACAACACTGTACAATTATGATATAACATCCGACAAAGTTTATAGTGGCTTCATAAATTGATTAAGAACATTAAAAAGGAACACACACCTGATGTGCAGTCTTTGTTCTTTATTTTCTAGAAGCAGAGTTAAAATTCCTTGCTGGTTTTTTTTTTTTTTTGCAATTAATGAAGAGGTACAGCGCCATCTGGTTCCGACCAAAAAGACTTGAACACAATTGACATCATAGTTACGACTTCCCAACTCGTAAATACGAACTTCCAGGAGGACGTAAATGTACAGAGTGTATCAGTGAGTGTGTGTGTGTGTGTGTGTGTGTGTGTGTACCAGAGAGCTGGTGTAGGTCGGGTCATTGGGGTCATCCTCCAGGAAGCGGGACAGGCCGAAGTCGGACACTTTACACACCAGGTTGCTGTTGACCAGGATGTTACGAGCAGCAAGGTCACGATGTACGTAGTTCATATCACACAGGTACTTCATCCCACTCGCTATTCCACGCAGCATTCCGACCAGCTGGATCACCGTAAACTGACCATCATTCAGCTATAGGGAGGAGGAGAGGGGGATGAATAGATCAATAAAAAGATAAATAAACAGACAGATACTCACTTATGATGAAAAGGACACAGGTGTACTGAGAGAGAGAGAGAGAGAGAGAGAGAGAGAGAGAGAGAGAGAGAGAGAGAGAGAGAGAGAGAAATTAATGTGAAGATGTAAAAGATGGGAGACAAATATACAAATTGAAGCTAAACAAGAAACAGGGACAGATAGGCAGAGAGAGGGAGAGAGAGACAGGGACAGATATATAGTAAACAGATATATAGAGAGATTGAGAAAGAAAAAGGGATTGACATGGACAGATAGACTGCATGTTTGTCAAGTGTGTACACCATGTATATATTGACGTATAGTGTTTATAGTGTGTGTATGTGTTACCCGTAGAAATGAGTCGAGTGCTCCGTTCTCCATAAACTCAGTGAGGATCATGACGGGCCGGCTCTTGGTGACCACGCCTTCCAGCCGGATAATGTTTGGATGGTCGAACTGTCCCATGATGCTCGCCTCACTCAGGAAGTCCCGCCTCTGCCGATCTGTGTAGCCCACCTTCAGCGTCTTAATGGCCACGATGATCTCCCTCCGCCCAGGGAGCTTCAGACGACCCCTACACACTTCACCAAACTCCCCTAGAGAGGGAGAAAGAGAGGGAGACACGTGGAGGACAGACGGGACAGGGAGAGTCACCGGTTAGATACGAGGAACCAGGGAGAAGGACGTTTGGAGTGGAAAGTGCATAAGTTGGGAGCGGGTAGTGCAAAAGCAGAGAGTACGTAGTGCAAAAGCAGGGAGCAGGCAGAACACAATAAGGGAGCAGGAAGTACACAAGTAGGAAGCATGTGAAGGGTAGTATAGCTAAACTAAGAAAAGAAGAGACAAATCCTGGGCACAGAGGTAAAAACGAAGGGAAAACGGGGAAAGTAGTGCACTAGACTTTGAAGGAGGGAGTGAGGGAAATCTGACAGCGCAGAGGGGACAGGAGTTTAGGACGACTGGGCAGTTTGGACGTGTGGTCTAGCGAGAAAGTGTGAAATTCAGGTGGGTTGAGAAAAGCATGGAGGAAAGTCACTACAAGCTGAAATATAACACTCCAGGTCTTCAACAGCAAGTAGAAATCAGAGTGAGACGATGAAATTAGGGAGAAATGAGTGAAGCTGAATCAGGACACTGCAGGTCGCATGAATATAACAGCAGGGTTAATCAGAGTTGATATGCATGAGGAAGGTCACTAAAAGATGAATTGTAACACTGCAGGTTACAGTAGGCTAGACCTTAAAGGTTTGGTGAATGAGTATGAATATGGCATCTGGTGCTAGCTTGTTATGATGTACCTGCACCGATGACTTCCTCGATCTTCACACAGGAGACGTCGATCTCTTTCGCGAACTCACGCACAGCCTCGTTCGGGTCCTCGTAGGTGAAGGGGTCAATGTACACCTTCGCACCGGCGGTCACTATCGGGGATTCAACAGTGACAAATAAACGCATAAACTACACGTCCATCGCTCAAAAAAGAAAAATATTATTCAAATATTACAACAAAAAAGTTGTATTATTATTATTATTATTATTATTATTATTATTATGAGGTTATCAGTAGAAGCTTACTGTATTGCTGTAGTTTCTCGGTGTACTCTGACTCTGAGCCGTTCCTCTGTTTCCTGTGTGGAGAGAAGAGAATCTGTGAGTGTGTCTGTGTGTGAGAGTGTGTGTGTGTGTGAGAGAGAGAGTGTGTGTGTGTGTGTGTGAGTGTGTGTGATAAAACATTACTGTGTGATGATGGGTTCTTTATGAACCATATAAATTCACTGCGCTGGATCAACACACTTCACTGCCGACAACATTATTGGGATCACAGAGCAGAGAGACAGTCTGCTTTTAACCTGATATTAACCTGTCTGTCTGCCTGGCTGTCTGACTGCCTGACTGTCTATCTGTCTGTCTTTTTTCCATTGAACTGGCTGACATTCCACCACACAAAATAGACATAAGTTGTAGCGTTTGGGACAGAACCCAGTGGAAAGGTTGGGGTGGGTAAAGGGGTGTGTGTGTTGAAGTTCTATGTTAATGTGATTCCTTTGTTGTCAAACCAGGGCAGGAATACCCACTGCTAATTTGCATAGCATTTGCAATTCAAAAGCTTTCAGGCAGAGGTGTAAAGACTTTCAGATGCAATTTAGACATGGAAACATTCAAGCTGTTCTGTCCTGATCCACATGATCAAGTGAGCGACGTTTTATCCAAGAATCAAATTCAGCTATTCAGTCCAAAAGTCCTTGATAGTGCACTCAGGGAATCGTGGAACATCTAGGGAATAGAGACACACTTCTGATGGACACATGGCAACATGGCCTGGAATGACAAAACCGACCGGCCCAACCACACACATCGACACTCACACAAATTTGGTTGTGCTCTAAATCCACACCTGTGAGGATGAAAAGTAACACGTGGAGAATGAAAAGTGGAGTTCTTACTTGAGGCAGACGATGGAGATGGCAACCACGGCAATGATGAAGACCAGACCGGCTGTCGCAGAACCAACGATCAGAGGGAGCTGTTCCTGCAGAGACTTCTCTGGGTCCACTGAGAGACAGACAGGTGAGGAGACGGACAGACAGAAACAGAGAAAGAGAAAGTTTGTCTGTTAGTGCATGTGTGTGTGTGTGCACATGCGTGTGTGTGGATGGAGTGTGGGTGTATAGACGATGTGTCAGTCTATGTGCACCTTGGCGGTTGGTGCTCAAGTGTGTTGGGTTGCTATAGCGACCATATCCAGCCACTGTCCTGGCTCGGACCTGCACCACATACGGCGTCGCTGCCTTCAGCCCCTCGATCCGTGCTGAGCTGCGCTGAGCAGTCATAGTGTGTGGTATCGCCTCTCCCTGATCCTACACACACACACACACACACACACACACACACACACACACACATCATCATCATCAGTTACTTCAGACAGGAAATCATGTTGAGACATTACTGATTCAACTTTATTCTAAATGATTCGACATGACTGTGTGATTCACTCACCTTCTCATGATACTTAATTTCATAATCCAAAATGATTCCATTTGGTTTGTCTGGTGGAAGCCATGAGAGGCTCATGGTGCTCGCCGACGCCCCCATTAGGTGCACTGTTGGCACTGCAGATGGAGCTGGACGGGAAAAAAATGACCAATGAAAAAAACATTCAATTCAACATTCATGTAAGAACTGGAACATTGCACACGAATAAAAATTATTTAGTGCAATATGAAAATGATTCAGTATAATTCAACGATTCAATCAAATATGATTCCATAGGATTTAACACGACAATACATGAATCCATTATGAACAAAATGATTCAAATCCAAACAAACACGATTCATCAAAAACAATCCCTTTTAAACACAAAAACATGCCCTTTAAACAACACACACACACACACACACACACACACACACACACACACACACCAGATTTGGGATTAGTAGAAAGGTTTAGTGTGTGTGTGTGTGTGCGTGTGTGTGTGTGTGTGTGTGTGTGTGTGTATTTCCTTGGAGAAAATGGGTTCTGAAATCCCTCGTGTGAAGATACACAAATGACAAACTGGAAGACTCAGTTCACACCCTTTACACACACACACACACACACACACACACACACACACACACACACACACACACACACACACACACAGCTCTTATCCAGTCATTCCTCTACTGTTCACACTGCTCTGGGTTTCTGTGTTTTTTCTTCTTCCATTTCTATCTCTCTTTCATAAAGACTCGTTCCCTCTTTTTTCTCTTTCTCTCTTTTCCTTTGCTTCATTCTCTTCTCTCTCTCATATTTCCCCATTTCTGCTCTCTTGCATTTCTTTTGTCATTACCCTTCTCTTAATCCCCACATCTCTCTGCCTGTCTCTCTCTCTGCTGTCTCTCCCACTCTCTCTGTCTAATCCGCGGATCTTTAATCATGTGTCTCTTCTGTCTATTTCTTTGCCCCCCCCCCTTACCCTCTCCCCCCCTCCCCCATTAGAGGACAATGCTCCATATGCGGACTCTTCCCTCACCCTGGGATGCTCCTGGGGGGTAAAGATGGCCGCCACAGATTAGCGCTGCTCTGTTTGCTGTTCTTCTTACAGCCTCAGTTCAGCCGTGTGAATATTCAGTGGTGGCCGCGTGAGAATAACAATCAGAAATAATCTCGAACACAAACACACTAAAGTCTCTGCAACCCCCCAAATATTGAAACCAAACCCCCGGACTTCAACACATACAAACACTATGGCGTAATACGGTTTCTGTGTTTGCACCATCCCAAACCACATTAACCCTCATAAGAACACTTCTATTGCTTATTAACTCTAATTTGGGACATAGCCCATCCCATAACTCTGTGTGTGATTTACTGGAGTGTTTTCATGACATCATCCAGTTAACAATTAAGAGAGAGAGACAGGTAGAGAGAGAAAGACAGAGACAGAAATACAGAGATACATAGACTCTCAGAAACACAGAGAGAGAGAGAGAGAGAGAGAGAGAGAGAGAGAGAGAGAGAGGTGGAGAGAGAAAGACAGAGACAGAAATACAGAGATACATAGACTCTCAGAAACACATAGAGAGAGAGAGAGAGAGAGAGAGAGAGAGAGAGAGAGAGAGAGAGACAGGAAGAGATACAAAAACATATTGATAGATAGATAGATAGATAGATAGATAGATAGATAGATAGATAGATAGATAGATAGATAGACAGACAGACAGATATACAGGGAGAGAGAGACAGATTGTGAGACAGAGACATACTGAGAAACTGAGAGACAGACAGAAAGACATAGAAAGAGGGAATAATAGAAAGATAGACAGACACATAGACAGGTTGAGAAACTGAGAGACAGACAGAAAGACACAGAAAGAGGGAATAACAGAAAGATAGACAGACTGATAAACAGAGAGAGAGAGAGCTAGACAGACAGAGAGGATGGATACACACACACACACACACACACACACACACACACACAGACGTCTCTCTCTCACCAGCTTGGTTGGTGGTGATGTTGACGGAGGTGTAGTGTGGTGGATGTGGACTCTTATTGGACACTCCGTTGACTGCTTGGATCTCAAAGCTGTACTGTGTGTGTGCCTGCAGATTCCTGATGGCCACACGCCGCTCCGTCAGTCCCAGGTGTCGCGGCGACACGTCCACATTATCGTCACAGCGTGTACACGCTCCACGCTCCGTCACACACTTCTTACAGATGACGTTGTAGAGGAGATCATCACGGCCACCCAGCTCCTTCGGCTCGCTCCACTCCAACACCAGAGACGTCTCGTTCACGTTAGAGATCACGCTACGGGGAGCAGACGGCACCGCTGCGAGGGATAAATGATTATTGTTATTACTATTATTATTAAATGAATCCCAGACATTAAATAAAGGCATGCAACATAAACAATTATGGCTTGAAGCAGATTAAATCAGTGTGTGTGTGTGTGTGTGTGTGTGTGTGTGTGTGTGTGTGAGACTGAACTCTACACTGCACACACATCCCACTGTGTGACTTTCTCTCATTGCAGAGATGAAAGTATGCCTAATTTTCACCTTTGACCTTTCAACACTCAGTGATGTACACACACTGAACGTGTATACTGAGCATCTCTCTTTGTAGAGAATGAATCTGTCCATCTGTCCTGCACTTGTTTATCAGCTATGTTTGACTCACCCACAGAGCAGAGAGAAAGACAGACAGACAGAGACAGACAGAGACCAAGAGGCAGATAAAGACAGGTAGAGAGAGAGAGAGAGGTAGATAGACAGACAAGGAGACAGATAGTAAGACAGAGACAGACACAGGGAGAGAAACAGGCATATGGAGACAGAAATAGAGAATAGAGAGAGAGCGACAGTTGGACCAAGAGAAAGACAGAAACATAAATAGACCGACATGGAGACAGACAGATAAACAGACAGAGGAACATATGTTCAGGGAATAGAGTGTCAGTATGTGTGTGATGCTGAAGCGGGTTGTGCTGATCCTCTATTGTGTTACTGACATTTATTTCTGCATTCATACTTCTTAAGTGTGTGTGTGTGTGTGTGTGTGAGAGAGAGAGAGAGAGAAAATAAGCACTTGGCTAATTAACTTTTACTAGAGGAGACTTATAAATCTTCCACAGTGTGAATCCACCACATGTCTTTTGGTATGTAAGTGTGTGTGTGTGTGTGTGTGTGTGTGTGTGTGTGTGTGTGTCTGTGCTCACCAGTGCAGGCCGTGTCAGGTGTGTCACTGTCGGCTCTGTAGAATCCATTCCTGCAGCTGCAGCTGGACGAAGCGGGTGAAATGGAGCGACTGTTTGGAGGACATGGGCTACATGCCCCTTCACCCTGTTTCCACTTAAACAGACCAGGACTGCATGCTACACACACACACACACACACACACACACACACGGAGTAAACAAACATGCAACAATTACACATGATCTAGCCACAACAAAACTGCTTCATCTGTGCACTACAGGTGGAATTGTGTGTGTGTGTGTGTGTGTGTGTGTGTGTGTGTGTGTGTGTGTGTGTGAGAGAGACGGTTGCTTGGCATTTCTCAGCAGAACATTTCTCAGTCGTTCTCAGAAACCTGAACGTTAATGCTTTGTTGCTGTATAGCAGCGGTGTTTTTTATTAACAGCCGTGTTTACGAGCTTCTGATAAAGCTGCTTTCATCTTTATCTATCCTTGTCTACTTCTGAAGAAACACCGCTACACACTTGAGTCCAAAAGTCTGCCATAAAACTCAAAATGAAGGATAACACGCACCTCACAACAGACAGAAAGTCGTTAATGAACCTGATTGTGTATGAAATTAGCATAAAACTCCAGTGATAGTAAAAGCTAGCATGATTAGCTGTGGCTGTTAGCATTATTCAGAGCACACAGTGCTAATACAGACTATAAGGCAGGAATAGATTCTATATTACTATGGTATTAGGCAGTGTGAGGAACATTTCTAAGTGATTAAACACTTCTCAGTAGTGGACTTTTATATTAGCACAAAGCTCCATTAGCACTAAAGGCTAATTACATTAACCAGTGTCTACAAAACGGTGTGTGAATTTTTAGCACCTTTCATCTGTGATCTCGGACTTTTGGACCTGACGGAACAATACATTAGCACAAACTCCTAAAGCCCATTAGTGCTTAAAGTTAACAGTGTTAGCGCTGCTGCTGTTTGTTCATCCATTAATCAGAGCTTCAAGCAGCTTCAAGGTTTAGAGTTAACACACTTCCTACTGACTGACTCCGAGTTCCTGCTGCTTTTATTTCTCCAGAGTTACAGCATGGAAAAATCGAATAAAAAAGCACTGAAGATGATAAAAATGGAGGGATGTTTTTATTTTTCCACTAAGCTGAGTGTTTCCCACAAGTTCTTTTTCATTTCATTCAGCTGCACTGATATAACGCCTCATATCTCAGAGAGAGCGACAGAAAGAGTTACACAGAAAGAGAGAGAAAGAGACAGACAGTCAGAGAGACAGACAGTCAGAGAGAGAGATAGTCAGAGACAGCCAACCAGAGAGACAGACAGTCAGAGAGACAGCCAGCCAGAGAGACAGCCAGTCAGAGAGACAGTCAGTCAGAGAGACAGTCAGTCAGAAAGACAGTCAGAGAGACAGTCAGACAGAGTCAGAGAGAGAGACAGTCAGAGAGACATACAGTCAGAGAGAAAGTCAGCCAGAGAGACAGTCAGCCAGAGAGACAGTCAGAGAGAGAGACAGCCAGAGAGAGAGACAGTTAGAGACACAGCCAGCCAGAGAGAGAGAGACAGCCAGAGAGACAGTCAGGGAGACAGACAGTCAGTCAGAAAGACAGTCAGAGAGACAGTCAGACAGAGTCAGAGAGAGAGACCGTCAGAGAGACCGACAGTCAGAGAGAGAGAGATAGCCAGAGAGAGAGACGGTCAGAGACAAAGCCAGCCAGAGAAAGAGACCGTCAGAGAGACAGTCAGTCAGTCAGAGACAGTCAGTCAGACAGACGGTCAGAGAGACAGAGAGTCAGAGAGACAGACAAACAGTCAGAGAGAGAGACAGTCAGACAGACAGTCAGAGAGACAGACAGTCAGAGAGAGACAGTCAGTCAGTCAGAGAGACCGACAGACAGACAGTCAGAGAGACAGACAGTCAGAGACAGTGAGAGAGACAGACAGTCAGAGACAGACAGACAGACAGTCAGTCAGAGACAGTCAGAGAGACAGTCAGACAGACAGTCAGAGAGACAGACAGTCAGAGAGAGACAGTCAGTCAATCAGAGAGACCAACAGACAGACAGTCAGAGAGACAGACAGTCAGAGAGACAGTCAGAGAGACAGACAGTCAGAGAGACAGTCAGAGAGACAGACAGTCAGTCAGAGACAGTCAGAGAGACAGTCAGAGAGACAGACAGTCAGTCAGAGACAGTCAGAGAGACAGTCAGAGAGACAGACAGTCAGTCAGAGACAGTCAGAGAGACAGTCAGAGAGACAGACAGTCAGTCAGAGACAGTCAGAGAGACAGTCAGAGAGACAGACAGTCAGTCAGAGACAGTCAGAGAGACAGTCAGAGAGACAGACAGTCAGTCAGAGACAGTCAGAGAGACAGTCAGAGAGACAGACAGTCAGTCAGAGACAGTCAGAGAGACAGTCAGAGAGACAGACAGTCAGTCAGAGACAGTCAGAGAGACAGTCAGAGAGACAGACAGTCAGTCAGAGACAGTCAGAGAGACAGTCAGAGAGACAGACAGTCAGTCAGAGACAGTCAGAGAGACAGTCAGAGAGACAGACAGTCAGTCAGAGACAGTCAGAGAGAAAGTCAGACAGACAGACAGTCAGAGAGACAGACAGTCAGACAGTCAGAGAGAAAGTGTAAAATTTCCTGTTTGCTCCTAATAACAGATGAAACTAGCAGTGAAGTAAAGAATAAAAAAACAATCCGATGGATTTATTATTCATGGGAAGGTTATTGTTGCTCAGTCGAGTGTTAACATGACTCAAAATTAACATGTGAATGAGCGAGCAACAGTGAGATAAGGAGAGATGGAGTGAGAGAGACAGATTTATTCCTCTTTTCCTTTCCGGTTGTTTGATTAGTGAGAGTTTATCAGCTCCAGTCTCCGGCCCGTTTCACCTTCAGCTGCTCTGAGAGAATAAATGAGGTTTTAAACACAGAGCTGCAGTCCACGCTAACGTTCCCTCATTGCATTAACCCACTACTTAGCATTACCTTCACGTAGTCTGCTTTAGAGCAATTTATTTTCTCTTCATGTCAGTGTCAGTGTGATTTTTCCACCGCACTTTTAAAAACAGGAACCAAAAGTGTAAAAACAGGAAATAAAAGAACCAGATGTTTATTTCCCGCTAACTTGTAAGTTTTTGGCCACACAATAAAAATCCTATACGGACTTTTCCGTAAAACGTGAAAAAAAGCATAATACATAATTTTACGAACTTGAACTTTTTCAAATAAAACAGTACAAACCTGACTATTCTGTCTTTTAATAGTCAGTGTTTGTCTGCATAACCAATCAGCACTGGACATCACTTCTAGCTCCTCCCCTAAATTGCATCCCTAAGAGATAGGGAGATTTTAGGACACAGGTCAAGTGTTTAAGACGCAGCCCAAGACACACTCCGCTGTCGTTCAAATTGTTTTCGCATTTTCAAGTCAACGGAGATTAACTCCTAAACTCAAAACCAACTGAACGGAAAATATCTGAATACGCGGGTAAACACTAAACTACCGGGTAAACACTTACTAAAGCGGGTTCATTTGACCTGAACGGAGGAATAAGGGTTAATGCTTGAGTGGATCATTTCCACGCCGTCTCTCCCTCTGACCTTTCGAGTACCCGTGGTTTGAACTTCACCGCACTTACGTTCACCTCAATGTGATTTCCATCAGCCCTTTTTCACGTCTCCTTTTTCACCTTCTCGCTTTCCCCTCTCTGTCGTTTACTTATTCATTCCCTCGTTCCGCTCAGATTGAGGTTAAATATCTGAGTCTCCTGTGCAGACCAGAAAAACCGGTTCAAAACCTCGAGGTGCCGTAATGCGATGTGGACCGATAAGACAGATCTGCACCGTTAGAATATGCATTAGTGTTTAAGGGGAGACTCGATTATCAGTTATAAGATTTCAGCAACACTTCAGAATTCCTGTATTAACCCAAACTCTACAGAGAAGCCCTCGGTCTGTAAAGCTCTTACCTTGGCACTGGGTTTCTTTAGTGGCGGGTTCAAATCCGGTCATGCAGGTGCAGGAACCGACAGGAACCATCCACTCCCCGTCTCCGTTACAGTACAGCTTCAGGGGGACGGAGAGCTCCACAGCATTAGGGACACACGTCCCTGGGGCGATCACCAGAGACGTGGCCTCGGCTCCCGTTGCCGTCTCAGGGAACACAGCGAAGTTGGCAATGCTGGTGGAACACTTTTTATAAAACACCCGTACGGAGATGAGAGACATGCAGGCTCCCAGGTCCTGGAACGCCAAATAGAATCCGTTCTTAGAGAGCGGTCCAAAGCTGCGGAACTTGGTGTTGACGCTTCCTGACTCCAGTATTGAGAAGCTGTTGTCCGGAGCGATGGTGTCCACTTTGACGTACGGGTTTTCCATCCAGAAGGGGCTGGTGGAGGTGGCCGAGTCGGAGTCAGACTCGTAGTAGAAGAGGTTAAAAGTCTCTTTGCAGGAGCCGGGAATGTTGGGAATGCTGTTACAGTCCCGCACTGTGAACTTCAGCTCCACGTACACGCGCAGCACATCCTTCCGGGGGATGAAGTCGCTGCGCAGCCAGTTGTTCTGGTTCAGCTCACGGACGTTACACACCTGGTACGTCCTGATCGGGTTCATGGCATCGTCGTAGCCGCTCACTTCCTCCCACTGGCAGACAGACAGACAGACAGAGAGACAGAACTAATATTTTAAGGACATTCCTTATGTCTGAAACAATTACACGCAGTGGTGCTTCATGGGTAATACTCTATCTACATCTCTACCACATGATGGGATGATGGAGAGACAGACAGAAAGACAGATACACAATCAGAGAGCGCAAGAGAGAGGTAGACAGATTGAGACAGACAGAGAAACAAAGGCAGACAGACATACAGAAAGATATACAGGCACAGAGAGAATGACAGAGACAGAGACAAGCATAGAGAGTCAGCCAGCCAGACAGACAGACAGACAGATATAGAGAAAGACAGCCACATAGACAGATACTGTTACTGTCCTGGCCAGTAACAAGAAATCTGCACTAAATATTTGTACAAACTACACATCATTGCTATTATTTATTATATATCACCATTGTTCCACTCGCTG
Source organism: Noturus placidus (assembly GCA_022414735.1). Lineage (NCBI taxonomy): Eukaryota > Metazoa > Chordata > Actinopteri > Siluriformes > Ictaluridae > Noturus > Noturus placidus. The sequence goes on along the minus strand of JAFFST010045108.1, from coordinate 16,067 downwards.
GTCTGCATCCAGCTGTTCTTTCTACCTCCATTACAACGTCAATTACAACTGAGCCTCCGATTTCGGCTTATAGTGCAATATTTGTGTATTAGGTGCAATATTCGGATAGCAGGATAGTTGTGTTGTCTGAGATGTGTGTGTCGAACGTATCATGTGACAAAAAAAAAAAAAACACCAAGAAAAATTTCTACTACATGTAAATGAGTATGGTAAATAAAATGATTCTGATTCATATTCTGACATACGGATAGACTCTTACCCCTGTCTCAGGATGTGAGGTCCATGCCAGCTCTGTTGTGGCCCATTTGGTGTCCATTAACGTTTCTGTAAACAAACAACAAACACACAAACTCATTACTATGCATAAAGCAGTGGCGGCTCATTGGTTTAGGCTGCGTTTTACTGAACAGAAGGTTGGGGTTCAAGTCCCAGGACCATCATCCTGCCACTATTGTGCACTTGAACAATGCACCTAAAACTTAATGCTGTATCATGGCTAACCCTGTGTTCTGATCCCAACTTCCTGTGATGTGTTTGTGACAAATACATTCTTTATGTTCTACAACTGCACACTCACAATGATATGTGTATGTGTATGTGTGTGTGTGTTCGGTACAGTGTGAGTCAGTGGAAAAGCAGCAGAATGTTCAGGAGGGAGAACAGTGTGTGTGTGTGTGTGTGTGTGTGTGTGTGTGTGTGTTCCACATTTTTCTCTATTGTGAACACTGCTAGCGATGCTGAAAAACAGCAAAGCCATGCTAACTGTATTTTAGACAAGGAGGCAAAACACACACACACACACACACACACACACAATTAACAATACAATATGTTCACATTAAATTCATATATTTAAACTGGTGCCTTAAATATAATTGAATCGTTTAATAAAGTTAAAGTTTGTTACTAGCTAATGTAGCTGGTTGTATGCTACGCATGATTTTACTGTTTGCTAGACTCAAAAATGAATCAAACTTGTCATTAGAGCAGCTAAACTCTTAGCTTGCTTACTAGCTAGTTAGCTAGTATTAGTCTGGCCTACATTGAGATACCTCAATACACTGTAAACTCAATGAGAATATCAAGGGTCAAAAGTAACACCATGCTCTTCAACCAGGAAGTACAGCTAGCTAATATTAGGTAATGGCAACCAGGTGAACTTGTACCTAGCGTTTGTTAGCTAGCAAGTGAGAACATCGCGCAGTGAATACAAACACACACGGCTTTAAACTACCACTTCCCAGAATTCCTGATGCGGATTAACATTCCATTTCCATGTGTTTGTGTGTGCAACTTAAATGAGTGGAGTACACACTCATTATCAATCTGCTTTAGACATAAAACAGAAAAATAAAACCTACTGGCATGCACATACACACTCATACACTCACACTCACACACACACACACACACACACACACACACACACACACACACAGACATTATTTCTAATCCGATAATGACAGAGCAGACCTAATAACAGAGAGAGTCAGAGTGTCCGACACACACATATACACAAACACACACACACACACACACACACACACTTTTCTTAAGGTTACAAACCTCTTAAAATATTTCTTTGTTCCAACAACCAACCCTCTTTAAGAAACTCTGTGTGCATGTGCGTGCGTGTGTGTGTGTGTGCGTGTGTGTGTGTGTAAAAACACCATTATTATGTCTAGAAGAATTTTTACGGACCTAATGACTCTGCTTTAATGGCTGCCTCTGAGGCAGGTGAGATTAGTTCAAGATTTTTATCCAAATGTTTCACGAGCTTGGCTTTAGTTTCCGTGCCGAACAACAAACAATACACCAAAACCAAATGTCACAAGCTAGACATACTAAAAGCTCCAACACTAAACAGGAAAACACCAGGCACCAAAACCGGCCATTATACAGCGCATGTTAGAAATCAAACGGCAACTATGTATATGCTGAACATTAGAGATCAAACCAAACAGGATACATGCCAATACTAAGTCCATGTCAAACACCACACATGAAATCCTCACTGTTACATGCCAAAAGTGCACCACAGACCAATGTACATCAAACAATAACCATGAAAACGCCAACAAGTTACACTGCAAGCGTACAACTACAACATATAAAAACAATAATAACCTTAAATTAAATGAAACCTTTTAACACGGACCAGTTTCCCTAATCCCTTGCACACAGTGGAGCATTTTGGATATAAAGAAGCTTGTGCTCGTGCATCACTGCCATGCTTCTGTACTACACTAGCTCTGCTTTGCTAATCTTCTTCATGGCGTTTAATACAAAATACTCCCCTGCCTTAGAGGACTTGAGCAGCACACTTTTTTCCTCCGTTACTTGACGATTACACCTCCGTCTGATGGTGATTGAAGTCATTCTGGACATAAAAGGTAACGTTGACATAAACAGTAAACTGAAGCAATTCATTTTCGTTGACTCTGGGTTTTCCGATGCGTGTTTTCGGAACAGAAGTAACACAGTGAGTAAATGTACTCCATGCCAAGCGCAGAACAACTAATCCATAATGGGATTAGTTCGAGATTTTATCGGTTATATCTATCCACTAGACATTAACAGGCCACCAATAGAACCCAACACATTACCAGTAGAAACCAACAAGGATTATTATATTTTCCATTAAAATCAATATAATTCCCATTATAACCATTAGAATTTCTATTGTTTTTTTTGTTTTGTTTTTTTTTTTCACCAGCGTACACATGAAATACTCAACACTACACAACAAATATCAAACCCCAACCATATAGCACCAAATGCAAATCATCAAAATGCTTCAAGCTGCATGTTCTGTGTCAAACCACCACCTTGAAAATACTATAAAAGTCCTGCAAATGAATGAAATCTTAAAACTCCAAGCAGAAAATACCAAACAAACCCCACAAAAATCCCATTTCAAATCAACATCAAGCACTACAAACCTACATGTTGCACGTTAAGTGTAGATTATGGACATACTTACAGGTTTAAGTTTATACTTCTATGCTATAAATGCTATTGTTAAACACCAAATCAAACATTAAACTGTAAAAAACAACAACAACAACAACAACAACAACAACAAAACATCAACCAAACCTGAAACAACTATCAAAGATAAAAGATCACATATGAAACACTCGACTTTAAACTCTAAAAAACAAACATTAATACACACAAAAAAAATCTAAATCTATCAAACACAAATACCATCCATCCATCCATCCATCCATCCATCCATCCATCTTCAACCGCTTACTCCTTTTCAGGGTCACGGGGAACCTGGAGCCTATCCCAGGAGGCATCGGGCACAAGGCGGGGTACATTATATATGTATATATTTATGCTAAAAATCAAATCACACCCTGTTCACTACACCGGGGAAGGGGTTTGTCATTGTATCGTCTTGAATGAAAGCACAGTGTTTAAGACCAACAAAACCATGACATCCCATAATGCACTGTGATAGATTAGTGTCTAGATAACATATGTAGCAGGTACAGATTACCCATAATGTACTTCACTGTTTCTATGGAAACATATACAGTAGCTAGACACTGAGATCTAAACTCAAGAGTCTGTCTCCATGTCCTCATTGAGCTTTTTGACAATTAAATTAGTGCTCGTCATCCTTACTGACACACACACACACACACAGGCATGCACACACTTGAGCAGTGTTTGGCCACACTACACAGAGATGTGTCAACAGCACTGAGAGAAGAAAACACTCCATTAAATCTATTAAAGCCATTAACCTGATTGGATGCTCAGAGCTTTTGTTACTGCTTTTATTGGCCTTGGGGAAGGGGGCAGGTGTGGGGGGTGTTTGGGGGGTGTTGGTGGTGGGTGGTTGACAGGGTATTTAGACAGAGAGGGGCACTTATGAAATATTTCCTTTAAAAAAAATTAAGACAAAAAACCCCTTCCTCAAAATCTCTCCATCCATCTGCTGTCCATAAACACAATGTCTCTTTCTGTCAGTCTCTGTCTCTCTCACTCTCTGTGTCTACCTGTCTCTCTCTGTCTATCTGTCTCTCTCACTCTCTCTCTGTCTGTGTCTATCTGTCTCTCTCACTCTCTCTCTGTCTGTGTCTATCTGTCTCTCTCAGTCTCTCTCTGTCTGTGTCTATCTGTCTCTCACTCTCCCTCTCATTGTCTATCTCTCTCAGTCTATCTGTCTCTCTCACTCTCTCTCTGTCTGTGTCTATCTGTCTCTCTCACTCTCTCTCTGTCTGTGTCTATCTGTCTCTCTCCCTCTCCCTCTCACTGTCTATCTGTCTCTCTCAGTCTATCTGTCTCTCTCTCTCTTTCTCTCATTCTCTCTCTGTGTCGGTCTGTCTCTTTGTCTCTGTCTCTCTCTCTTTCTCTCTCAAGTCTTTGTATCACTAAAGATTGGGTACATACAAATTAGAAAATAACTACAGAAATAAATAAGTAGAAACAAATGTACATACATTCAACAATACACTCAAGCAGAAACATCAGTAAGGAGGCTCATAAAGCCCTGTGGGAAATAAATAAATAAATAAATAAGAAACAAAGAAAAATACACAAACAAACAAACAAACAAACATACATACATACATGCATACATACATACATACATACATGCATACATGCATACATACATACATGCATACATACATACATGCATACATACATACATGCATACCTGTCTCTCTCACTCTCTCTGTCTGTCTCTCTCACTCTCTTGCTGCCTGTACCTCTCACTCTCTCTGTCTGTCTGTTTCTCTCTCTCTGTCTGTCTCTCTCACTCTCTCTGTCTGTCTCTCTCACTCTCTCTGTCTGTCTGTCTCTCACTCTCGTCTGTCTGTCTGTCTCTCACTCTCTTGTCTGTCTCTCTCACTCATTCTCACTCTCTTGTCTGTCTGTCTCACTCACTCTCTGTCTGACTCTCACTCTCTTGTCTGTCTGTCTCTCTCACTCGCTCTGTCTGTCCGTTTCTCTCACTCTCGTCTTTCCGTCTCTCTCACTCACTCTCACTGTCTGTCTGTTTCTCTCACTCTCTTGTCTTTCCGTCTCTCACTCTATTGTCTGTCTGTCTCTCACTCTCTTGTCTGTCTGTCTCTCACTCTCTTGTCTGTCTGTCTCTCACTCTCTTGTCTGTCTGTCTCTCTCATTCTCACTCTTGTCTGTCTCTCTCACTCTCTGTCTGTCTGTCTCTCTCACTCTCTTGTCTGTCTGTCTCTCTCACTCTCTTGTCTGTCTGTCTCTCTCACTCTGTTGCATCTCTTCTTTTCTTTACTCCGTATCTCATTATTTCTCTCTTTTTCTTTTACTCTCTCTCTAATTACAGAACAGACTAACGTTTTAGCTTAGCTTAGCTTCGTGTGTGTCTGTGTGAGTGCGTGTGACTACAAGGAGCCTCAAGGGGAGATGTCTGTGCACCAGGTGTGCTTATGAATCAGCGTGTATATGTGAGTGTGTATGTTCCAGCTCGTTATGTTGGCTGTTTATCATCCGTTCAGGTCAGAAAGTGCTCGCTCACACACACACACACACACACACACACACACACACACACACACACCAGTAGTGACATGTAAACCTTACAGTAAGAATGTGATGTCAGAAGCATTACTCCATAAAAAACTGCCTGATCACTGATTAGTCACTCATTACAGACTGTCTGTGTATGTGTGTGTGTGTGTGTGCGCATTTGTTTACCTATTAATGTAAGTAGTCAATCACCTCTAAAAAGTTAAAATGGCCGACATCAAGTTCACTACTGACACAGACTTTTAAAGTTTCCTTTTGCCTTTTGAGATTTTTTAACAGTCAGTGAAATTCGACTCCTGCAGTGAGACTGTCTGACAGTACAGTCTGTCTGTCTGTGTGTGTGTGTGTGTGTGTGTGTGTGTGTGTGTGTGTGTTCTAACGTGTTAGCTTAAGTGCTCATTAATAGTTTAGCACCTCAGCTCTTGATTTCACAGCATCAGTGTGTTCCGTCCTCTCAGGGCATGAAGTGTGTGTGTGTGTGTGTGTGTGTGTGTGTGTGTGTGTGTGTGTTATCGCAGTGTGCTAGCGTTAGCTTAAGTGCTCATTAATAGTTTAGCACAATTAATGATGAGATGAAGGAATTCATTACTGATGCAAAATTCAGTTGTTTCCTGTTGGAAATTCTCACAATAATTATAAGTATATTACTAAATATTATTAATTTGAATCATTATGTAAAAAATAAAAAAAAATAAAAAACAACAACAAACAAAGCTCATCTACACGTGTAAAATAAGTACACTGCAGCACTGTTGGACTGCGATTTGATTCGTCCTTGTGTCAGTAAACCTGACAGTAGTGCAGCTGCAAATCACAGGTTTATATTAATACACTTGTTTTAGTTTGTTATCGTTTCTATAGCAAAAGCTCATTCGCAGAGACTTTTGACTAGGACTCTCCACATGTACTGGTGTAAAAACTGTTGATATGAGTATGATAATGATAATGAGTATTTATTGGTCACATATACATACGCACAGTGAAATTCTTTTCTTCGCATACTCCAGCATGTTTGGAAGCTGGGGTCCGAGCACAGGGTCAGCCATGATACGGTGCCCCTGGAGCAGAGAGGGTTAAGAGCCTGACTCAAGGGCCCAACAGTGGCAGCTTAAACCCCTGACCTTCGGATCAGTAACTCAGAGCCTTAACCTCCAAGCCACGACTGATCTATAGTGATGTTTTCCGTAAGAAGTTTATGTAACATTTATTGAAGGAGTCTCCAGTGTCAGCGCTTTTCTGGCTCTACAGGACAGGGGAGTTTATACTTTGTGTGTTCTCCATAATATGTCCAAAAATGCGGGCTTTCTTTTTTGTCGTATTAACTTTGAATAATAGAAAACGGAGAGGATGGTGACTGGGGCGGCTGTGGCTCAGTCGGTAGAGCGGGTTGTCCACTAATCCAGTAATCGTAGGGTTGGTGGTTCGAATCCCGGCCCGGGTGATCCCATGCCGAAGTGTCCTTGGGCAAGACACTGAACCCTAAGTTGCCCCCGATGGCAAGCTAGCACCTTGCATGCAGCTCTGCTACCATTGGTGTGTGAGTGTGTCTCATTAGTAAGTCGCTTTGGATAAAAGTGTCTGCTACATGAATAAATGTAAATGTTTATTAAGTGAGTCTCCATAAATAGGGGATTAAGTTTACGAGCACCACGTCAGTTGTGCCATGGATGGTGGTTGGTCCTCAACATGTCCAGTCTTTATGAATGTGTTAATATGTTTGGCAGCAGTGTTGTGTGTGATGTGCTCGCCATGTTTCCTGTTAAAGTTCATCGCAACCTTGCGACGGCTTCCTGATACAGCCATGAGAATGATTTCAATACGGTCTTTTGTGATTCTTAAAGGCTATCTG
>JAFFST010045107.1:64982-75662 GCA_022414735.1 Noturus placidus | reverse complement strand
GTGTTGTCCTTGACTATTGTTTAAATTGGTTTGATGTTCCGAAACACTTAAGTGTGACAAACATGCAAAGGAACAGGAAATGAGGAAGGGGGCAAACACTTTTTCACACCACTGTATATATATATATATATACTTGACTTAGGCTGAATTTGTTACAGTTACAGTTAACATTCTCAACACAGCAGAGTAGGAGGCTGATGCCATGGGAAAAGAGCATCACACTGTGGTTTACTGATCTTTGGGTAAATTCACACATCACTACATCACAAGCCTTTGTTGTAACTGTGGCTAGCGACACATTTGCAATCATACCACACCATCACACTAAAGAAGAGACTTAAACTTCCTGAAACCTTTCTGAGCATCTTGCGTGGCATCAAACTAAGCATTAAACTAGTGCACTGTGTTCCTGAGTTAATCTGAAGAAGAGTTTATTTGTCTTTTAACCTAAAAGCCTGACCTATGATAAAAGATTGCAGATAGAGAGAGAGAGAGAGAGAGAAAGAGAGAGAGAGAGAGCGAGAGAGAGAGAGAGAGAGCAAGAGAGTGAAAGAGTTCAGTGAAGAGGGGGAAAACACAGCCATCATGCCTGTATGAAATTCCATCTTGTTTTAAGATACATTGTGTCTATGAAACTCTGTACAAGGCAGATGACCTCCTCTCTCTCTTTTTCACTCTCCCTCTCTTTCCTGCTTGGGGTTCTAAAATATGATAATCAATGGACATTTTTGTCATCTGACGAAGGGAAAACCCGAGACCAGTTTGTCCAAACCGTAAACCGAAGCTCTGTGACAGCACATCAGGAACTGAGAATAAAACAGACCGGCTGAAACGAAAAGCAGTTAAGATATTAGGATGCTCACACTGACTGAAACCCCAATGGAAAATAAAAAAAAAAAGGCTCGATAGTGGCACAAATACAGGTGAGGTAATGATCTGTATTGTGGAGGGAAAGCCATTTCCAACGAGAACGAGTCAAATGTCAAATCAAATCTTCCAGAGCCGATCTCAATATAATAGTAGGTACGATCTCATTGTCTACCTGCACTTAAATGTTGATGCACCTTCCACACAGTGTTCAAAATCAAACACTAGCACTAACCTTTTTTAATTTATTAAAGAAAGACGTGTCAGACTTTTTATTTTTATAGTTGCATGGTAATGTGGAACTTCTGCAAAACACTTTAGTTCCTGTTATCCCTTAAATCAGCTATAAAGAATCCTTCCCTCAACAGCCTGTTGTTAAAGATAAAATGATCACCTATCTTGTTACTGAGATACGGCAAACCTCTCAATCCTGAAGACTTTCCTGTGTTGAAAGTGTTGAAAAATTGCAAAGACTCCTTCCATTAACGCTACAGTGGTGCTTGAGAGTTTGTAAACCCATTAGAATTTTCTATATTTCTGCATAAATATGACCTAAAACATCTCCAGATTTTCACAGGAGTCCTAACAGTAGATAAACATTACCCATTTAAACAAATTAGACAAAAATTTTATACTCAGTTATCATACATGTATAGAAGAAAAATAGCCAATATCATCATTTTGTGGCAAAAGTATGTGAACCTCTAGGATTAGTAGTTAATTTGAAGGTGAAATTATAGTCAGGTGATTTCAATCAATGGGAAGATAATCCGGTGAATGACCAGTCTGTTTTATTTAAAGAACAGGGATCTATCAAAGTCTGATGTTCACAACACATGTTTGTGGAAGTGTATCAAGGCATGAGCAAAGGAGATTTCTGAGGACCTTGGAAAGAAAGTTGTTGATGATCATCACGCTTTAAAAGGAAAACACTTCATTCCAGCATAAGAACCGTATCCCACCTGTGAAACATGGTGGTGGTAGTGTCATGGTTTGGGACTGTTTTGCTGCAGCTGGGCCTGGATGACATGCCATCATAGATTGAACAATGAATTCCGAATTACACCAAATACTCTAAAGTTATAACGATACTCTAACGGCAAATGTCAGGACATCTGTTTGTGATCTGAATCTCAAGAGGAAGTGGGCCATTCAGCAAGATAACGACCATAAACACACAAGTCGTTCTACCAAAGAATGGTTAAAGAAGAATAAAGTTAATAATTTGGAATGGTCAAGTCAAACTCTTGACCTTAATCCAGTAGAGATGTTGTGGAAGATCCTGAAGCAAGCAATTCATGTGATGAAACCGGACATCATCACAGAGATGAAGGTTTTCTGTACTGAGGAACGGGCTAAAATTCCTCCAAGCCGTAAACGTTACCGGAAACGTTTAGCTGCAGTTATTGCTGCACAAGGGGGTCACTCCAGATACTGAAAGCAAAGGTTCACATACTTTTGCCAATAACAGATATGTAATATTGGATCATTTTCCTCAATAAAGAAATGACCGAGTATAATATTTGTCTCATTTGTTTAATTGAGTTCTCTTTATCTACTTTTAGGAAATATGTTTTAGGTCATATTTAGTCAGAACTCTAGAAAATGTGCTCACGGAAAACTTCCAACAAATCACAAGTGAATGTAACGTCCGCCATACAAAGGAGTAAATGTGGGGAATGTGAGTGGCTTTTAATAACCAAACTACAGCAACCATACTGGGTTTTACCACATTGATTCAGCCACCGTGGGAAGTACAGGATTGTGGCAAATCATCTTAGGTTAGTGTGGGTGATGGTGATGGGGCCTCGCCACACCGTGATATTATAATACATTCTATTCAAATAGCTTGAAAATTCTTCTCGTCTTGAAGCCTGAAGAAGTTATAGTGTACATGAGCTTCTACGTCAACGCACGATAATAGCATTTTTTCACAGTAAGATGGCAATGTTCACCAAAAATGTGGTTTGTCATTACAAATTAAATACTCACCCCTTTTTTCCCACATAAGCCATCTCTAATGAGAGAAGTGGCAAAACCGCGTCAATAGCCATCAAAAAACCAAACGACTTCCTCCGTATGCGTTTCACTTCCCGCTTCTGCATCTGAGCAGCGCAAAAACGGCCAGGCCTTTGCGTGAGAGCCGCGTAGACAGACAGTCCTCACCACAACATCCAGACCGGAAAAGGCAGCACTCACACTACTGAACCGTTTCTCACTTCTGCTGTCTCTGATACACAGATACACACACACACACACACACACGCGCATGCACACGCGCATTGTCTGAGAACTCTTTCTAAACGGGATTGTTTTGCTGCTGATGCGAGACTGTGGAGTTTTTTAATGTCTGCAAATTTTGGCAGATGCTTCAGCAAAACAGGAATCGATACAGATCTGTCTCGGTCACACACACTCACACACATATGCACAAAATCATGTCTGTGTAAAAGAGCTGATACAGGAAGTACAGATGATCTGATGCAGACTGTTTTAATCTCACTCAGTTGTCAACAGGAAAATCACACAGACACTGTGGTTTATATTTTAAGTCAGTTCTTTCCTTTTTTGAGTCTTCAGACTGAGATTCTCAGCGAGGTCCATCAGAGACCAGAAACTTAACTGTGTTCCACCTATGAAGTGTGACGTTTAATTAAATGAGTGAAAATTGTGTGACGTTTTAGTGTTGGTGTCGTGAGAGAGCAAGTAAACGTTCGAATGACCCTAAGCATTATGCATTACAAAAGTCAAGAGTGAAATGGATTCGTGACAGGTCTCAGGTCAGTGTAACGGATAGGTTTAAGCTTTAAACAATTTCGTTTAATATTCAACAATGGAGTGTACAATTGTCCATGTGTGTTTGTGGGTGTGTGAGATGCATGTGCTGTTTTTCTCATTCTCAAACCGAGGGTCTATGAGGGAGCCACGCTGTCGTCAGCAGTCCTCAAACATACTGATTCATCTCTCTCATTCTCTCCTCACCCCGTCAGTGCATTCGTTTACTCACTCGCTCGTTTGTTTGTTCAATATGTAAATCGTGACTCACCCGTGCTCGCTGAAGGAGCGTGAATTCAACGTTTTCATGAATTATCTGTGGGTTTTTCCATGAATCACTCTGCCGCTATATCTGTCAGATTGAGACATAGGTAAATGTCAGCTGGAAAAGATTCAAAATATGGTTTTGGAATCGATGCCTTTCTAAATAAGCTCTTACATTCGGCATTAGAAATAACTGTTAATCGGCGATATGATAACGCCCTCTTTACCCGGTTGCTGTCTTTTGGTGGGCAGCCTCCTCTAGGCAACGTAACAGTTGTGCTATATGCTTTCCATATTTGAATAACAGATTTAACGATGTTTAAAGTTTGGGATTTTTTTGTTTTATGATCCAAAATGTACCAGCTCATCTGTGAAACATGGTGGAGGCATTGTCAAGCCTTGGGCTTGTATGGCTGCTTCTGGAACAGGCTCACTAATCTGTATTGATGATGTAACAAACAACAACTGAAAGAGGCTGCTGGAAAAAGCCGGGAAAAGCATCACAAAAGAAACAGCCAACAATTTGGTGAGGTCAATGAGTCACAGGCGTGATGTAGTTATTGAAAGAAATAATAATTAATCAATTTGTATAGTGCTTTTTTACAATGGACATTGTCTCAAAGCAACTTTGCAGAAATATCATTTTACATTTACAAGCGACTTACAAAGTAGAGCACACTCACACACCAATGGGAGCAGAGCTGCATGCAAGGTGCTAGCTTGCCATTGGGGGCAACTTAGGGTTCAGTGTCTTGCCCAAGGACACTTCGGCATGGGATCACCCGGGCCGGGATTCGAACCACCAACCCTACGATTAGTGGACAACCCGCTCTACCGACTGAGCCACAGCCGCCCTAGAAAGAAATACATATGCAACCAGATATTAAGTCTTATTTACTTTCATTTGCTTCAAGACTTATCTGTTCCAATGCTTTTGCTTTCCTAAAAATTGGGTGGTCTGATACAAAAGGTTCTGTTTTATGTTGTTTAACACAATATAGTTCAATAATTTACAAAAAAAATATCTTTTTTTGTAAATAAATATTTATTATTCTTAAAAATGTATCAATGTATTCACCTACATTATCATCACACCACTAAATTAATAGTGTTTGCACAACCAGTTTGCAACAGACGTCACATCATTAGCTGACCAGAGTCGACCTGTGTGCAATTAAGGTGTCACATGATCTCAATGTAAATACACCTTTTCCTGGAAGCCCCCGGAGTTTGTTAGAGAACACACCTTAAACAAACAGCATGATGAACACCAAACTATCAAAACAAGTCCAAGACAAAGTATTTTTCTTTAAATCTAAAACTATATATATATATATATATATATATATATATATATATATATATATATATATATATATATATGTACATACACATACCGTGGGCGGTTGTGTCTCAGGTGGTAGAGCGGGTTGTCCACTAATCGTAAGGTTGATGATTCGATTCCCGGCCCACGTGACTCCACATGCCGAAGTGTCCTTGGGCAAGACACCGAACCCTAAATTGCTACCGATGGCAATCTAGAGCCTTGCATGGCAGCTCTGCTACCATTGGTGTGTGTGTGTGTGAATGGGTGAATGAGACACAGTGTAAAGCGCTTTGGATAAAAGCGCTATACAAGTGCGCCATTTACCATTTACAACTTATATTTATATACTGTATATATGAAAAAAAAAACTGTCCCTTTTTCAGGAGGCAGTGTTTTAAAGATAATTTTGGAAAACTCTAAACAAGTTTTACAGATCTTTATTGGAAAGGGTTTAAACAATGTTTTTCATGTTTGTTAAATGCACAATAAACAATTATTACACATGCACCTGTGGAACAGTCCTTAAGACATGGACAATTTACAGGTGGTAGTCGATTATGGTCACAGTTACAATAACTTAAGACACTAAAGAGAACTTTCTACTGACTCTGAAAAACACCAGAAGTAAGATGCATGTGTGAACATGACTCTGCTAGGCAAACACTTACAAGAATCCTGAACTTTTTGATTGACATACCTCAGGAGTTAGTTGAGATCACCACCAGCACCACCACAGTGAGCACTGGAGCTTCCCAGTGCTATATACTCGGACCCCTTGCTGTTCACATTGCTGACTCTTGACCGCTGTGAAGCACTGCTGGAATCACATTGTTGAGTTTTCTGATGACACATTGTGCATCTAATTAGCAACAACGGTGAGTCAGCATACAGACAAGAGCTGGAGTAGCTTGCAGACTGGTATAGAAACAACAATTCGGCTTCTTATTGTCATCACAACAAAAAAAATATTGTTGCCTTTAGGATGACTCACAGCGGTCACTTTCCACTGCACTTCAGTAGCACCACTGTAGAGACACTGATGTGTATAGACAGCTGCTTTAAGTATGCTGGCTTGCATATTGAACAAGACATCACTGGGACATTCAACAATACCTGCCTTACCACAAAGCCTTGCTGTCTCCATTTCCTATGGTGACAGATTGGAGCAAACCTTCAGGTACTGTACAGACAAAAATAAATGTACAAAAGCTTAGGCTACCACCTCGGTAACAAGAAATTGTATCCGTTTTCCAAGAGTATATGGGAATTGCAGCACATTACAAGTCCCTACAACGAAACTAAGTGCACCACTGGAGTCTACTTACCAAAAAATGCTGGATCTGCAAAGCCACCAGAATTGTGTCTTACCAAACAAAAGATATCAGACAGATACCAAACAAAGATATCACTACGACCAGACTCTGTAACATTGGTTGCTTCTGAATATCCCTAGTACCCTACAGTAGGCGAAAAGCAGTATAGCAAAGGAGTAGTATGTCTGAATTCTCAGTATTCATAAAACAGTAGGCGAGAAATACCCGGATGACCTTCTGATTCTGCCGAGATACTGCAGTATGGAACCACTGGACACTGAGTATACTGTGCTATGCCATAAGGCAACGGGTCTGGTGCGGAAGAGCTTTCAGAATCAAAAATAGCGAAAGGCAGTGCATTAGCTCTTTTGAAGTTGTAGGTCACATGACATTGCTACAGTACATACTGAATCAATGGCAGAGAAGTAGGTACTGAATCGAATGCATTTGGTACTGTGACAGTACACGATTTCGGATGCAGACATTGTCTTCTTCGATGCAGTTAGTCTGTTCAGCACCCTCCTGGCCCATAACAATCACCTGATCTGAATTTAACTAAAAAAACACCAACCACCATTATTTGCACCTGGACTTTATAGCAAAGCCTCATCTTGTGTACTGTATCTTGGATATATATATATATATGCTACACTGATATACTGAGTTTTTGCACTTGCCTTTCATATAAGTCAATGCCTGCATATGTTTTACATGCAATCAAATAGGAACATTGCAAAAATAATTAGCAAGTGAAAATATATCTTTCAGACTTTTTATGCATTTTAAGCTTGAAATATTCTTGTTCTATTGGTAGGTAGTTTAGCAAATTTTAATCATCAATTTTTAGAAAATTCAAAGCTTGGAAAAAAAGTGTAGAAAAAGGTCTAATAATCTTATATTTGGTTTATTGTAATTTTATTATAAGACATACCATGTAATTCTGACGAGATTCAAGATATTTTCAATTGCTAAGATGTCTTTTTATTTTTTTTTTGCAGTGGAGCAGCAACAGTCCCCTTTTTTCCTTGTCACAGTGCAGTACCAAGTGACGTTCAGGCCGTATCTCAGATGCGAAGCAAGAAACACCAACGTGGAGGACAGAGTGCTGGTAAAAAAAAAAAAAAAAACTTGTCTTCTTACTGAGTGAATGGAATACGGTGTGATGCAGAAAAGAAAATAACAATTTTAGTGTGATTTCATTACAACTTGGAACATTTAAATAATGCAAACCAGAATGAGAAACTCTGAATGAAAAACAACTGAACAGGAAAAACAGTCAAAACATAATATGAATATTTTATATATATATATATATATATATATATATATGAATATATTATGAATATCAATAACCAGGAAGTGATCAGAAATATGCTAAATACAACTTAATAATATGCTTAAACACAACTGATTCAAACTAAGGAGTCTAGAATGCACTAAAATGCATTGACTGTAGACTGACATGGACAGACATACTAAGCTAAGGCAAGCTTAAAGTGGTCTTTAAAGTCCTGAAAGGTCCAGTTGTGTAACTATTGTGTAAACAAAGCAGGAACATTGTGTTAAACTTCATAGAACGTACTGACAATTCCGATAACATTGTCTGTTAATGGTATAAAACAACAACAACAGCAACAACAAAGCAACTTTTTGTTCTAAGAGTGTGAGTTAGTATGTTGAGACTTTATGTAGATTTCAAGGATACACTTTCCCTAGTATAACAAGGTGCTTTTTCAAACAATTATATTCACACACTGCAAAAGAAAGAGAGAAGGGGAAGAGAGAGGGGGAGTGAGAGACACATTCACAGACACCCACATATCTCACTGCCGGAAACCAGATCTGAGCTTGTCACGAATAGTGATGTCTGCGTGAGTGTCAACTGATGCAGAATTCCGCACGTTGTACTCTGCAAAACTCTCTCTCTCTCTCTCTCTCTCTCTGTCTCTCTGTCTCTCTCTCTCTCTCTCTCTCTCTCTCTCTCTCACACATTCTCACACACATACACACAGTTCCCCTCATTCGGTAGAGAAGAAGCAAAGCCTCTAACCACAACCACAGGGCCCCAGCAAAGCACCTGTCTCCCTGAGAGAGATACAGAGAAAGACAGAGCTAGAGAAACAGAAAGTCTTTGACTCCAACAGTTGACAACTTTGTATGAAAATATGTGTCAACAGCCCTGTTATGAGACTGGGAGGTCATGCAAGATGCAAAAAAACAGAAAGAAGAAGGAAAACGTGTTGGTCAGCTGTTGGATTAATTTATCAATAATTAATCAATTTGTATAGCGCTTTTTACAATGGTACATTGTCTCAAAGCAGCTTTACAGAAATATCATTTTTACATTTACAAGCGACTTACTAATGAGACCACATTCACACACCAATGGTAGCAGAGCTGCATGCAAGGTGCTAGCTTGCCATTAGGGGCAACTTAGGGTTCAGTGTCTTGCCCAAGGACACTTCGGCATGGGATCACCCGGGCCGGGATTCGAACCGCCAACCCCACGGTTGGTGGATTAGTGGACAACCCGCTCTACTGACTGAGCCACAGCCGCCCCCAATCTCCTGATTAGTCAGGAGATTTAGTGCTCGACTGCTAACACTAGGAAATGGGGAGGAAAAACGGACGACTCTTGTTAGAGCTGTGGATACATTTAAACACAGGTGTGTTTACAGTAGCACGTTTCACAACAGCACACTGGGAATAAAAAAGAGGAGTGATTTTCAGTCCTGTAGTAAAATATGAAAATGGATCCTGTCACTGGAGACGTGTCAATCTGCATTCAAGCTCGTGATCAATAATAACGAACTTGCTAATAATTGTGTCGTGCTGTGCGTGTAATGTGAAACCACACATTGTTTTTCATGTCTACTGTGTGTGTGTGTGTGTGTGTGTGTGTGTGTATGTAGGTACACAGGTTTACAAGCCTGTATGCGTATGTTGCACTTTTCTCAGGGCCTATTTGAAGCAGACTGGGGGAAACTGTGGGAAACTACGTCAACATTGTGGTCAGATAGTGAGAGAGAAAGACAGAGTGATTCACTTTTTATCCACTGGGTTAAAGCGAAAACATGTAAGCATGCTAAACAATGTCATGCATCTAAGTGTGACCCAAAGAGAAGGTCACCGCACGCACCACACAGACATGAACCCGGTGAAATTCACGTTAGGAGCTGGACAGTCGTGTAGGTTCAGAAATGCAGCTCGTTATCTGTTCATTAGGAGTTAGGAAGAGATTCACAGCACTATCTCAGCAGTTACGGTTCTGTGCCAACGGTCAGGAGGTTAAGTGAAGTGAAGTTTAGATTAGATTCAGCCTCACATGGAAATCGCTTCCAAATAAATACTCAAGTCTGTGCTACTTTACAGATTATTAGGAGTCGACAGATGGCGTTGAGACGTGTGTAAGAGACAAAGACTCTTAGATAACTAATGCATAATTATCCACCCTCTCACACTGGCCTTCAGAAAAAGTCCCAGCAGAAATTCCAACCAATCATTTTGTATGACAAGAGAGTTAGAAATGTTAAGGGTCGTATCATTTCTAACTCGAATTTCTTTCAAACTGAATGCAATTAGTATTAAAAATGGTGTTCATTTTTAAAAATCTATTTACACCAACCACAATTCTGAAAAAGTCGGGGAATGTTCTCAGAGTTTTGGATTATTCGCTGATGCACCTGTTGGCAGATTGCCAAGCTTCGACCCGTCCTTGCTCTTTTAGAGGCTCCTTATATACAATGATGAGACGATTGCCTCACCTGTTTCACATCACCTTCTTATTTCAACTTGTCACCTCGCTATTAGTCCTAAATTGCTCCTCTTTGTTTTTATTAGCATTTTCAATACTGTCCCAACTTTTTCGGAATTGGGCTTGTAGTTACAATTAATGTTGTGGAACAATGTTGTGTACGTCACTTACTTACAACAATAATAATAATAATAATAATAATAATAATTTAATTTATCAATTGGTATAGCGCTTTTTACAATGGTACATTGTCTCAAAGCAGCTTTACAGAAATATCATTTTTACATTTACAATCGACTTACTAATGAGACACACTCACACACCAATGGTAGCAGAGCTGCATGCAAGGTGCTAGCTTGCCATCGGGGGCAACTTAGGGT
>JAFFST010045107.1:31203-61203 GCA_022414735.1 Noturus placidus | reverse complement strand
AATGTGTAGAAAACTGTAATCACAAGAGATCTTAAAAGCTCTACGAAGCTTACGTTCTCATTTGAAACGAAACATCGTGTTTTTCTGCTTATAAGAAGTTTCAAATCAACAATCTGAAAAAAAAAAAAAATGTCTCAATCGCAATCAAGCCAGCACTGTGTAAAATCAGGTAGTTTCCTGTTCGTTCTCGCACTCATTCACCCTGTTCACACACACGGGTTCAATCTGAGATTTTCCCTCTTCTCGTCGTAGCTAAACTGAGAGCAACTTATGTGTTTGGAGATGAGAAATTGGGCAAATATGAAACCAGGTCACATCCACCACATGCTTTACCATGGAACACACAAACTCATGCATGTGGAACATTCATCTCTCGAGCTGTGGTCTGGTCACTACCCAGAATGCAATCTGCCTGTGGCTGTGCACCGAGTCACAGCTTTTTCTTCCCTTAAAATGTTTTAAAAAAAACAACCAGCTTCCACAGAACCCAAAACTGAAGTGTGTGTGTGTGTGTGTGTGTGTGTGTGTGTGTGTGTGTGTGTGTGTGTGTGTCTGGGAAATTGTGTGCATTTGATTTATTGAGAACTGATGATTCATGTGTTGTTGTAATGTACAGACTGCTGTACGTACACACAAATGTATATACACTTCATCAGTGCACCAACTACACATTGTGCACGTCATCTTTTGGGACATTTTTAAGGACTCTTAGATTTTTTAAGCACGCCTAGATTTACCAGCTACACTCAGAACAATAGTTAAAATCGTCAGTGTTTCCTCTGGGAAAACACATAAAGGTTCTAACACAGAAAACGGTCCAAGGAGGAGGTTAGAAACTCTTTAACTGTACTTTAAACACTTAATGAAACCAATAGCTCTTTAGTCTTAGAGACTCAGAATAACAGCACTCAACAAGATCATATTAGTTGCAGAATAATCATGTCATGCTCGTTCCGGAAACTCTAATCAGGGCTGGGGCTATAATAAAATGTCCCTGAAATCACTATAGTAGCAACTTCCCATATTAATAATGACATCAAAGTAAATGACTAATGCTAGACTAGAATAATGGTTTAGGCTAATGAAAATTCTGGTGAATTATTAGAGGATCCCTGTTGAGAGTCGACGTACACTCACAGCGTTCCCTCCCCCAATCTTTGCAATATACAGTATTACAATAGAAACGGTTCTATAGATCATATACATATTTTCTGCACTTTATTAGAGTTAATTTCTTTTTTTTTTTTTGCTGTAAAACAAGTATTTTTAACCCAGCCCAATCTGAAAACTCTGCCATTAACTGTTCCATTCGCTGGTCCTTCTCTGAGCATGGAGCAGAGTGAATTATTCCCCAATAATCTATTAGTGTTCGTTGCAGTTCCCACTATGGCGGTAAGTGTGGCATTGAGGAATATCGCTCAATGGAGTATCAGCTGGGGCGCATGGTGGTTAGCATGTCCGCCTCACACCTCCAGGGTCCGGGGTTCGAGTCCCGCCAGGGCCATGTGTGTGTGTGTGTGGAGTTTGCATGTTCTCCCCGTGTGTCGGGGGTTTCCTCCGGGTACTCCGGTTTCCTCCCCCAGTCCAAAGACATGCATGTTAGGCTGATTGGCGTGACTAAAGTGTCCGTAGTGTATGACTGTGAGTGTGTATGTGATTGTGCCCTGTGCTGGACTGGCACCCTGTCCAAGGTGTACCCCGCCTTGTGCCCGATGCCTAATGGGATCGGCTCCAAGTTCCCCGTGACCCTGAAAAGGAGTAAGCGGTTGAAGATGGATGGATGGATGGAGTATCAGCTTATGTCTGTTAAATAGCAAATCTTTTTAAGATAATTAGTCGCTAAGAGTCAATTAGTAATTCGACAGTATGGCGTTGAGGACTTTATGAAGATTAACATTGGTTGAATGGCTGATATAAATGGTGGGACTCTCCCGAACCTGCCCTATGGATAAGCTGCCACTGAGTCCAACCTATAACAAATCACACCTCATTCTACATGTTTAATCAGTTTATTTTGGCCTTCAATTAGCAATAAGGTGTGGCTCCTGCTTGGAGTGAAGCCTCCTGATCATGTTTAACTCTGCCCACTTAAAACAGAATGGGGAGACATTCTAGCACTGGTAATCCCAATTACTCATACAACATTATGGACCTTTAAAAAGTAGGACACCCTTAGAATTTTGGTCTTTAAAAATGCTGATATAAATAAATATATTTAAAAATATTAGCTTGAGAAAACAGTAATGGCTTCTGTCAGCAGTAAGCAGAATAGAAAATACCCCCAAATCTTTAAGGTTGGGTGTAAAGTAAAAATAAGGTACACGCTGACAGTCAGTGAGAGGTGAACTGAAATGTTACAATGAGCCAAATGTGCAAAATACTGAATTTCACTTCTATGCCAGTCAGTAGAACAAGATGAAACACAAAGCTACAGAGAGCTATGACTACAGAGAGTGACCTTGGCAGCACAACTAGCTAATAGCAGAATTCTGTTATAGTAAAATATAGAGTTCCTTGCTTTATACACGCCCCCTTGAGAGTCACAATAATGAAAGCTTGGCCAGAGTGCTAATTAGCCATGTTTGCATTGGTTACATTCTAATGCATAGGTTTTGCTTAAGTGGATGCTGCTAGGAGTCTGAATGGATTATATCATGTCGTATCATGGAGGATAAGTGTTTTCTCATTGTGATTCACACAAATTCAACCAATAACCAGTGACTATTATCTTTGGATTTCACTCAATAAAGCTATTGCTGCTTCCTCAGCCTCTTGCTCTGTCCTTAAGCACTAAAAACGTTGATACAAGTTGGCTCATGTGGATTGTTATGAATCTGCTATGTCTTAGTCAGAGATCAGCAGAGAAAGAGAGAAATCAGCAGAGAAATCAGTGCTTCAGTCTCAGGAATAAATGTAAATGTAAATGTAAACAGGTGAGGCAATCGTCTAATCAAAGTATGTAAGGAGCGTCCTAAAAAGGCCTAGTCCTTCAAGAGCAAGGAAGGGTGACATGTTGAACTTCCAGTGACCAGTATGAGGGAGTGTGAGAGCGATGACACCAAATTTAACACACCTGAGACCTTGTAACACTAACATGTCACATGACACCGGGGAGGGAAAATGGCTAATTGGGCCCAATTTGAACATTTTCACTTAGGGGTGTACTCACTTTTGTGTGTTGTTATTTTGAGGGGACAGTAAATTTACACTGTTACACAAGCTGTACACTCACTACTTTACACTGTAGCTACTATACACTGTCATTTCTTCAGTGTTGTCACATTGAAATATATAATCAAATATTTACAAAAATGTGAGGGGTGTACTCACTTTTGTGTGTGTGTGTATATATATATATATATATATATATATATATATATTCAGTATAGATGACTTCAATATGTGACGTGATCTAAAGCGATCTGATAAAGATACTTGAGGTTTTCACAGCAGAACACTGGCACACACACACACACACACACACACACACACACACACACAAATCCTCAATAAAACGAAAGAAAGTGAGTAAAGCCCACATGAAACCTCAGTATACCTCCTCCCTGACTCCCTCTCTTTCTTCTCTCTTTCTTCCTTCATCCAGCTGGTTACTCTCATCATGCTGTTTCAGCTCAGTGTTCTGTCCTGTGTCACACTTTCTCACAGTGCAATCTGCTATCAGTGTGTGTGGATCTGATCAGAACACACTGCATCATCACTTCTAGAAACAATAGCATCAGATAACCTGGAGCTCTGAATAGTAATTTGCGTGCATGAACACTTGTATATCTTTCTGCATGCTGCAAAAAAAAGTGCTGTTCCGGCTCGGTTTAAAAGAAACAGAAAACAGAGAGGAAACTGTTTCAAGATATATTTGATATTATGCACGCATCAACAAAAATCCTTGCTCTGCTTCCTAACTTTATACACAGACCTATGCATGCATGCACCCTCAAAACACACAGGTGCCTATAAATACGTGCGTGCAATCGTGCTGCATTTAAGCTGATACAGTGCACGAAAGAGAGCACTCTTCAACATCCTGTCCTATGCTAGCGTTTACCCATACGTCTGGCACATACAAAACCTCTGTCTGAACCACAGGAAATCAACAGGGAACAGGGCAATCATACACACGCACTAGTGCACACACAAATGCTAACACCAGACATATTTGCACCCAACATATATTTAAGATTTACATATATATATATATATATATATATGTCAGGTACAGTACCTTGGTGCGAAAACAACAACAATAACAACAACAAAAAAAAAGAAGAGAAAATACTTTCCCGCTGTGTGCTTCGGTGCACGTTTGAAGTGTGTTTGCTGGCAGTGTGGAGGTTGGAGGTTGGCGGTGGCGGATGGCTTTATGGGTTTCTGGCTCAGATCTGGTCTGATCTGGTCTGGTTTTGGGGAAACGTGCGCTGGTGAGGCCTGAGGTCAGCCCTGCAGAGAGCTGAAACCGACACGAGAGGAATTTGTATGAGCCAACTCGTATGAAAAGTTAGAAATGGTTAAGGTTAAAGCGAGGGGTGTGGTTAATGTGGTATCATTTTAGTATGTGTAAAATCACACAAAGTCATTCTGGATAAATGAAATTAGTTAAATTCCTTCTAGTTTCTTGACCTCGACTGTGATGAGTGGATTGCTACTTTTGGAAAGTATTTGTAGAAAAGAATGGATGATGTCAGATTAAACTTAACCATTGTCAATTTAAAAAAATATTTCCCCTAATTGCAAAACTTGTAGACTGCACCAAGACTTGAAAAGGTCCTGTTACAGATACACACCTGTTATCCTGAAGTTATAATATTAATTATGATGATGAGGTGATGATGGTTGGGACTTAGACAGAACATTTTCTCATACTTATCTAGACACACTGACTCATCAGAGAGGTTTGAGAACTAACCATCAGTGACTAAAAATACTTGATTTGCGAAAGAGCTTTTGGTGTTCATTGCAAAAGGGTATTGAGAATGAAAAGCCTGCGGTCCTGTACGGTTTCATCTAAGGGTGTTTAATAAAAATCTTTCTTCTAACCAGTTCGAAACCCCTACTGAAGATGAACTATATATAAATAAATATAAATATTTGCATTTGTGATTGAGAATGTATGAAGCAAGGCTATCACCTAACCTACTTTACGAATTCATTTTTAAAGCAACGTGTTTAGTGCAAGCAGAATTTCAAAGCGGGACTCTCACATGTAAGATGTCGTGCGAAGGACACACAGCGAGTGTGAGAAAGAGGAAGGACTGACTGATGGTTTGGGTGCAACTCTGTGGAAAGGGGAGGGGGAAGGTGGTAAACATGTCTCTCTCTCTCTCTCTCTCTCTCTCTCTCGATCTCTCTTTTCTCTCACTTTGTCTGTGAGACATTCAATAATGATGAGGCTCTCTTAGTCTCTATTTGAAATCTGCAAAAAATCGTAGCCGACAAAAAAGAATAGCTTTAATTACTCATAGTTATTATTTTACTAAATCAATCATCCTTTTTTTTTATACCTGTGAAAAAAAAGTGGATGCACCTCTTTTCAGATGATTGACAAGCCAAATGCTCACATGTGCAAGCACTGAGGCTGAAATAGAACTGGGGCCGTCCTGGTCACGACCTAATTCTGCCGATGAGGTCTAAACATGCGTCCATTTTGCATCATGACAAAAAAAAAAAACACTGTGTCAAAAAAGAACACTCATTCCTATATAAAAAAAACAGTATAATGGCAAGGAAAATAGAATACTTCACACAAAAGACTAAAATGAGACATTCTGACACATAAAAACATATTTAAGGATGTTGTTATAGCTGAATTTGGGTTAGAAATGAAATGTTTCTGCAAAAAAGCTGCGCCAAACCATTAGCATAGGGTAGATTTAATTTAACAACTTAAATAAAAATAAGTTTACTAAAGTACACAAGGTTATAAAACATGCACAGGCCACTCCTCTTTTAGATACTCTGACACCTCTGATTTTTCCCATTAGTGTCAGTAGTGCTGTATTATTATCATCACCTTAGCATCATCATCATCACCTTTTAGCCAAACGTTTCCCCCCCGGGGTAAAACGTGTCAAGCGAGGACGGCCACTGAACCTCAGCGTCCCTCGTCCACCCCTTTGCTGCATTCCCTTCTTTATGAGTTGCACATGGGGAAGGCTGCAATTTTTACGCCACAAAATAAGCCCCTGCACAGCTGTGCTAGCAACCGCATGGGTTAGCCACCGCCCGGCGCAGCTCCACCCGTGGGGCGGAGGGTCACTGAAGTTATATTAAGCTTAAATACAGGGGCTCGATAAACAAGGGCACGAAAAATTCTTCTCTCTAACCCCAGTGTTGCTTTCGACCGTTCTCGATGGTGGTTAGCGAGTGACGCTGCTAAGAAACAACCTTGCAAAATACAGGGCAGATGGTGTTTGTCCTACTCCCCATCTTCACACGGGATTCATAAGCTCATAAACGGCTGAAGCTATGCCCAACCTGGTCTCATAAAGTCTGTAGATGAACAGACATGCAAAAGAGGAAAGTGGAAAAAAATCGTGAACAAGGTCTATTTTCAAAACTCTGTGAAAACTGGATCAGATAACCTGAGCTTAATCATATGTAACAGTTCATATGTCAACTCATGTTGATGCTTTGACATGGACTGCACCATGGTCTGAGTTTTCTCCACATTTTCTCCCCAACCTCCATCCTACTAGATAACTCTGCCCTATCACACGGGAGGATGAGGGCTAACATGTGCTTCCTCTGAGACCTGTAAAGCCAAATACCCCATCTGTTCAAGCACACTAAGAGGAAAGAGCTATCTGCCATCTTCCTCATACCTGAGCTCACAGATGTCCATGATTGACTAGTGTCACTGTGATTGACACGTGACAGAGAGCATTTTCCAGCCCAGAGAATGGTAAATTTGGACCCCTTTGGACTTCCAGCCATGGGTAGCTGTGGTATGCTCAAAATTCCAACTCACAACCTCCTGAAAATAAGGCAAACACTTGTCTTGTCTGGAGCCAGAGTGTGATTTTCTGCCACGATTTTCATTTGGTGTGGTTGATTTCACATAACCATGGTTATAAAGCACACCAACATATTTGACCATCTGGCTGAGTCAGTTTGTTCAAAGCCGATTCGCCAAAAAGACGAATGTTGAAAATGAAAAGATCACGATGTCGTTTTGGTGTTCCCACAGAAACTTCCTAAGTCAAAGGGCATACACAGTTCAGTAGCTTGGTGTGGAACCTGTCAAAATGATCCAAACTTTAAACAACATTGGTAAGACTTGAATTAATCACCGATCCAAACAAGGTAGGTATGAAATATCATCATGCCTTCGTTGTGGGCAGGACTGTAATACTTCACAGTACCTGTATTATGTGGTGTCATGGTTGACCCAGTCGGTCGCACCTCATAGAAACAAGGAGATTTGAGATGTGTGTGTGCTTGAGGTTAGGCCGGGACACTGCTGATAAGCATTCAAGCCACTCTGTGGCCTCGGCCGTCGGCCACATTGGCTGGGAGCATGTCATTTCCATACCGATACACACACACACTTTTGGGACCATGTCATTTGGCCTGTGCTGCCACCCAACTGACACGCAAGTGCTCATTAGCAGGGTAGTAAGGGTGCAAAGCGGTATGTCCAACATGCAAACACACACACTCTGTCTCAAATATACGCACGTACCCAGTGTTTTATGTTTGTTACTTTACGTGGGGGAGGCAGGGGGGATGGGGGGAAGCACATTAACAGGTTGCCTTTGTTGAGGATATACATGTGCCGTGAGTGCAAGCAACCCAACAGAATGTAACCCAGGATACTGAAAGAGGTTTTTGGTGTAAGACTTTGAATTTTCATATTGTCTCTTAAGAGAACGTTAATACTTTCATCAGCAAACCTCACTTGATACATTAAATAGAATTGATAAAAGTGAATACATGAATACATTTACGTTGAATGTAGTACCTGAAAGTGGGGGACAGGGGTTGATGCAGCACCAAGGTGCCCAATCGCATGTTAAGGGGATCCCTTAACCGTCCCCACCACCGTCCCCAACTTTAGAACCACCAAAGCAAATATACAACAATACACTCACACACACACACACACACACACACACACACACACAGAATCAGTATATCAGTACAATGCAAATACACTTGCAAAATACATATTCATAAATGATCACACTTTGTGTCAGCTGACTGTCCAGACATGTGGTAAGGTTTGCCTTCCAGTGGTTAGACATGATGGGAGTGTCTAAGTATGAAGGGAAAATTACTAGCAGACAGATATACAAATTAATATAGCAGAAAGAAAGAAGCGTTTCATCAAATGCTACAACATATATTATTTTCACTTTTTAAAAAAAATCAGGTCGGTGTTAATATTCTGGAAAAACTGAGTCATCACAATCAGGTCAAACAGAGAGAGTGAGAATGTGAGAGCTTCTAATGAGGCTAGGATTATGATACTATCAAGTGGTAAGTGAGGGTGGAGGGTTGGTTTAGCAGGCCCCAAACCACCAGTGTGCACAAACATACACACACGGCTCACACACGCTCTGCCTCCTCTCCGAGAGCTTATTCTGCTCTTTGCGCTTGCTCGCTTTCAGAGTACTTAATTTTCCATCCTAGGCGTCTCTTGGTAAATCTGTTCCTTCTGCACTTTGGTCTATTTGTTTTTTAGCCAGTTCTACTCATCTAACACTGTGGGCCAGGATCGAGCAGGCCTCAGGTGAGGAAGGGGAAATCATTTAAAAGCATCTAATGACCAATCAGACAGAAGAGTCAGAAAGGGAAGTACAGAGGACAGGGTGCGATTGAAGGAGAGGGAGGGAACAGACCTGTGACCTCATGTGACATGTGACCTGGACTCCACCAATGGATCGGTGGGTTGGGCAAGAGGCAGAATCGCCGCGGGAGCTGTGACCAGACTTGAGACTGACAGTCCATCCCCACGCTGATTACCACGACAAGAGCATTACACACCTGATCTTCCAAAACTAGAAACCGACAGTGTCTACCGTACTGTCACAGGTATGTTCAGCTCATAACGCTCATCCACGTCCTGTTTTTTGTTCCTTTAGCATGCTCCATTTAAGCCACTGCTCTGTGCGTCTCCCCACGCTCGTGCATACGCTGTTCTGTTAGCGAGCTTGTGGCTACAGATTCCTGTGGCGCTCACCAACCCCAAATTCTTGGTTGCAAGCAGCCTATGTGGTCCGAGAAAGTCTTTCAACCACCCTTTTTCTCGCATCTGTTGTTACTTTCAATAGGCTGAAGCTGCTGGAGTGGTTCAGAGGGCAGCCCTGGTGCAGGATCTGGCCCTTGTGGACATCACACATGGCTTCGAACAGCATCTTTGACTCATTCACTAACTACTCCACTTTACTCAGAGGTAGGTCCCTCGTTTTTACATCCACTTCTAAATGTAATTGTAAATGTTCATTTCGGTATCAGGTGAGAAATGGATATGGAACTGGTATCGCGCTGGGAAAACACAAGCGAGCATCAGTCAAACTCGGTGTTGATTTGGAACTGTTAGAGGGGATCTATTTGTGTTAAAGCTGCTGCTGCAGGTGCAGCCTAGTTTCAGTGAACATGTCAGAGCTAATGTATGTTCACCTTCCTTTTACAAAAAAAAAAGGACTCGTGAAATAATGATGGAGCATGCAATATGCTCTATATCAGTCGTTTGTTTTTCAGTGTTGCTGTGTTGTAATGGCTTCCCTGCCGCCTGGTGCATTATCAGCGCACTTTGTATCAGCGCACTTTCGTGTAGACCAACCTTTACTGGAACTCTGAAACCATAAAACAAAACCAGTGTACTTCTGATCCATTTACTCCCCTGAGTGAGGATACACTCTTTGCCTTTTTGTGGTCAGTGGGCCTTCAGGATGTGTGTGTGTGTGTGTGTGTGTGTGTGTCTGTGTGTGTGTGTGTGTGTGTGTGTGTGTATTGCCAGCTATTCCATTCCTTATGAAGGAATGGCTTTTTGCTACAAAACATAATGGGTCATGTTACTAACTGATAGTATTTTTAACGTGACCTTTTGTACTGTATGATACACAACCAAGGTTTTTGCATGTTTTTTTTTTTTTTTTATTGTAAAATACAAACATGCTGCAGGACTATGATCAAAGTAGTTTCAGTTTAGGACTACAGAGGGCTCTGATAATATGACTCAATAAATGAAGGCAGGCAAATTAAATTCATGAATTGGCAGCACTGAAATTCAATCAGCAGTGAGTTATTGGGAAAATAATTCAGAGCAGAGCTTCGTTTGTGGTCTCTGGGTAAATACCTTTCGGGTTACTACTTGAATCAGTAGTAAAAAAAATTATTTACTTATTTATTTTTATTTGGCTATTCGTACCTCATTTTCTTACCTCGTTTTGTTTTATTGGGTCGTTAAAGTTCATAGTGTCGTTAAACAGATGCTTGATGTCATTCTCGCATGTGGTGGCAGCTGATAAAAAAAAAAACAAATAAAATAAATAGATAACAGTGTTTACATCTCTAACCTGCTGATAAAGTCATTCAGGATGACTGTGTTGCTTCTAGGTTCATTTCTGAACATGCATGACATCCACACTGGGGAAATAAAAAAATTAAATAGAAGATAAGGGAGGCCAAAAAAGTTATAATAATAAGAGAACTGATGGAAGAAAAGAGAGGGTCGAAAGAGTTGAAAAATCCCCCACTTGACGGTGGCTCGCACGAGTTAATAAGAGACAGATACGGGACCAGCATTAAATTGTTTGCAGAGTGTTTTTTCGCGGAGCTTCCAAGTACTTACCCACTCACACACTCTGTCTCTAACACACACACACATGCACACTTACACAGGCAGTGGTTTACATAAAAACATAGCTGATTGGATGAATGACAGTAATATGCGTTCACTGGAGCCGGTTAAAAAAAATTTCACATCATTCTTTCTCCCCTTCCTCCATCTCTGTCCTCTACTCCATCCGCCTTATTATTATCAGCAGCTCTGAAGTAATACCCGAAGAAATGTCACTCAGAGATTTTTTCTGTTTTTAATATGTAATCTTTCCGTGGAGAATGGAGAACTGGCAGTCAGAATGTCTGTGGCACTTAAATGAGGAACTTAAATGCCTGCCATAATCACTATTGGAAATCATTAGCGCGAGTACAATATCCTTTTTCAATTCCTCAGTCGTGAAAATAAAACCAGGGAAAGCATTTGATGGAGAAGCCAAAAGGCCAATAAAAAGCTTTTCTCATATAAATTAGTTCAAGGAAGGAAAAACAAAAAATCCCTCAGGGGTTTGACAGTTTCATTCACTAAAGTTAAAGACTGACCACTGAAACAGACTTATAGTCTGTAATACAAAATATTTATAAATGACAATTAAATCGCCATACTATTTAATAAATAATAATAAACTACATTGGCATGTCGTTATGCAGAACATTATTCTATAAACTTTTACACACTGTTCATGCATGTCACAGCTTTAAAACAGTTTCTTACCCATTCATTTCATTTTAAAGCACATTATTCTTTAACTGCTATGAAATATTCGGTAATTATAGTGAACATAATAGCAAATGTGTGAGAGAATGAACTCTATATAACTCTATGATCAGTTGTTCGGTGGCTAAAAATATACCTTCTTACACCTCAGTATTAACAAAAAACTTTTCTTTATATTTAAAGAATGTTCGGCACAGTGCAGAAAAAAAACAACACAATGCTACAATCTTGTGGGATCTTTTCCTTTATCTCTAATTCTAATCTACAACCTCCTATTCTATATATTTTAAAATCTATCTCTGCAAACAACCAGAGGCTTACGTATGCTCTCTCTCTCTCTCTCTCTCTCTCTGTCTCTCTCTCTCTCTCTCTCTCTCTCTCTCTCTCTATATATATATATATATATATATATATATATATTATTTATTTATTTTTTTTACAAAATGGGCTGAAGTATGAAATAGAGAAATGGAAATGTTTGGAAGACTAGACTGCAAATTTGTATGAAATCTTTCCATTTAACAGGTGATTTTATCCAAAATGATTCATAAGCCTCGGGTTAAATTGTGTACATTTTAATTGAATGATAAAATGTCAAATATTTTCCTTTAGGCGGGGCACTTGATAGCTGCTTGGTTTATACATTTTACTGTTTTAAAGGATTTATTGCAATAATAAATAAATAAATAAATAAATAAATAGATAGATAAATCAATCCAACATTTTTTAAATATAATTTTGATACTGAAATACATACTGAAACCTTTTTTCCCCTTCTTTTTAATCACATCCATGATTTAATCCCATCCATGACCCCATATAATAACCCATAAACTGAACATCACCCAATAGTTAATAGTGAGACAGAACCCCATCCACACTTGAAGCTGCTCTAAAGCACCAATAGCTTCTAGCAGTACACACAGAAACCAATGCGTTAGTGTTGATGGTCATTTTCTTGTAAATAAAACTGCAGATGCTAGATGGTATGCTTCATGCTGTTTGAAGCTATCAGATTTAAACAAGTAATGCATGTGTGTGTGTGTGTGTATGTGTGTGTGTGTGTTCATAGCATATGTGAGTTCTAGTTGAACATCCTGGATAATATTGAGATTTTTACTGAGAGAAAATGTCATATTCCAGATTACAATTTCTAATGAACATGAAGCATAAATAATGTGTGCTGTTATATAATACCTTTATCTGGTTATTTGGTTATTTATCGTCCGTGTCATTTGAAAATAGAAAAGATGAACACAGAGTGAGCGTGAGCTACTGGTGGAGCAGCAGGTAGGAATATAAATACACATTGATATATTCACATGTGTGTGTGCTTTAAGGTGCTAATCTGATGCAGTCTGTGTTTGCTTCTGTTGCTCACCAGTAACCACAATGAGGTCACACCTGCTGCTCTGGAACTGCAGGTTATTAATGCTCCACACACACACACACACACACACACAAACAGATAAACTGGGATACTGCTTCGTAAAACTAAACTACAGGATGGCTCACAGTCTCTAACAACCGCAGTGTGTGTATAACCCAGTGTGGGAGCCTCTAGCGGTTATGTGCTATAGCAGCCCTCAATACGCTGTTTGATATCACTGCATTCCTCTTTCTGTCATATATCAATGTGTTTCGAAGGTCGAAATAAATTCAACATACTGACATTCATCAACAAGGGACCAGTGGGGTTTTGTTAGCATCAGTTTTTTCTTTGTTTTCTTCTTAATATCTCAGAGCCTTCACCGTTTAGCCTGTATCAACAATATCAGAAACAATATGTTTAATAATTGGGATTTTTCTTTCATTGAAAACAGTAAAAAAAAAACAACCATATATTACATCTATGATACAGTCCTTTAACAAATGTCTAAAGTCAAGACAAGACCATGCTGTTACAATGTGGCTGTGGCTCAGTCGGTAGAGCGGGTTGTCCACTAATCCACTAATCGTAGGGTTGGTGGTTCGAATCCCGGCCCGGGTGATCCCATGCCGAAGTGTCCTTGGGCAAGACACTGAACCCTAAGTTGCCCCCAATGGCAAGCTAGCACCTTGCATGGCAGCTCTGCTACCATTGGTGTGTGAGTGTGTCTCATTTGTAAGTCGCTTGTAAATTTAAAAATGATATTTCTGTAAAGCTGCTTTGAGACAATGTACCATTGTAAAAAGCACTATACAAATTGATAATTATTTAAAATTATTTATGCAAAATGTGTGAAGGTAGGCAGGTTATATTTAATGTTGTGGAACGTCCATGAGACACGTTAGTTCCTGTTCTCATTGATAATACAGCAACTATAGACAGTCCTTCATTTACATCATTTGGCGTTATCCAGAGCGACTTACATTTATCTCATTTTTTATACAACTGAGCAGTTGAGAGCCTTGCTGAAGGCCCAGCAGTGGCAGCTTGGTGGTGCTGGGATTTTAACTCATGACCTTCTGATCAGTAGTCCAATGTCTTAACTAGTGCCGACTGTCCAGTATTCCCTCTATACCAGCCTCTAGTTTTTCCTCTATCGTGATGTTAATAAGACCAAAAACAATGCAGCTTAAAAATGTTCAAAAGAAACCACAAATCTCTGTGTAAACTGTTAATATAGAAACAATAACATATTCAAACTATGTATGTCAAATTAATATAAACCTTGCTTATAAACTGTGAGGTGTTGTGGTATAAACAGATGTATCGTATGAGTCTCAGGTGAAATCATCAGGCGCTGATTATAGATTTCGCCTGTCGATTTGAGGGTGATGAGGTTGTTCAGTGGTTGTGGAAACTGGGGTCAGTACGTGTGAATGACTTCATTAGGGGTTGGAAATGTTTTATGACTCAGCCTGTTCATACTCTTTGGGTGGAAGAAAGGACGTTTTTTTAGTGAGAATGACCCCATCATGGGGTCAACAAGCTATACACAATTCAAGCGAGTTGTTCGAACAAATTAACTGCCTCACTATTGCCAGTATTTACCAATATGCATAAGCTGACTCGTGTTAAAGGTATAACGTATAAAAGAGGTTAGGATGAGGTTAAAGGTTGTAGCAGTCCTATGATTTTTGCATGGGATCAGCTCCTCTGATCGGTAGTTATAGCCAAGTTTTTGAAGTTAAGAACCGTTTTCACAACGCGTACTGAAAGCGAACACATCAGAAAACTGGCGTGCCTGTACTAAAAGCAGTTTACCCCACTGTAAAACTACACTGCCTTCAGTTTATTAATCTCATAAACACATGGTTCGTGCTCCTCTAAATTGACGCATCGGTTTGCTGGATCCGATTCAAAGGCTTTCCGCTGCTCCTTTCCTTGCCTCTTGCCCCAGAAACATCAAGAGCCGAGATGTGTAACTGTATATTAAGAGTTTTTTGATATTGCACCAAAAGGGAACTAATAAAAAGCGCATGAGAGTGAAAGCGGAGGGTCCCGCTCTGGCGCTGTGATTTAAAAAGCACTGTGCTGGCCCATGGTGACGGACGATCTGGAGATGATTAGCAATTGTAAACGTTTGGGGAGTGGGGGCGTATTTACTGGGCTCAGACTGCTTGCTCGTTTTCAAGTGCTGCTCCAGTTTCAAACCATAGAAACGTTTATCATTGAGGAGCTACTTATTAAGATAAAGAGGCTGGTGGCCAATGGTGAGAGGAGTCTTGAGCGTGACAGGAAGGAGACGCAGGAACAACGAGAATGTGTCTAGAAATACATGTCTGTGTAGTTTATGTGCTCTTTTTATACAACATGTCTATTGTTTTATACAACATGATATTGTTGTGATGTATTCATATGAAAAATGACACTTGTTAAAAATGTCCCATGTTGATGAAGACAGGATTTTCCCAGTTCTACTTATTGTAAAGGAGGTGCATGCGCAATGGAAATATTGTGCAATTATTATTACTGTACAATTCCTTGAAATGAAATGTCTTCAGTTGTATTACATTAAAAACACACCAAGACTATATATACTGCTTCTATAACATCTAGCAGGCACACCAAAGTTAATTATAATATAGCTAGCTGCATAAGCTAAGACGAAAACTTGCATTTTGTTAGCTACAGTAGTTAGATTGTTTATAGCAGAGCTAGTATACAGTACATTGTAGGGGAAAATCAATTAGAAATCCATACTAAGTTTACTATAATGTTATTTTATTTGTTACTAAATATTAACACCTAGCTAAATATCAACACTAAAGAAGAGGCAGGATAATTTACTGATGGTAACATGTCATACGTGCCAAACTAGAGACCACATAGGGGAAAAATACAATACTGGGTAAGGGTAGAATATCAAAGCTGTTATGAGTTGCTGAGAATGTTTTGTGGGTGGTGTGTGCTCAGTAAAATGAAAGAAAAATAAATGCAACAAAAATGCAAGAGAGTTCATCTAAAGGTATCCTGCATGGTAAACATGCCGGCGGCTTTTTATTATTTTTAGTTTTTTTTTATTATGACGATGGTAAAGGAATTTTGAAGGTGTATGCTAATCACATCACCACAATACTGACTTATAAACACTTTTAGCATAAAGCACAGAAAAAGACTTGTGTGATTATTATGAATGTAATTACTGTGATACTGAAAGACAAAAATGTCTAAATCTGTCATGACACAACGACGCAAGTAGATTCATGGTGTCTAGACGAGCCGTTTTCAGAAAGACCCTCCAAGAACATTATAACAATATCATTTGTCCCAAACTTTAAACCAATACATATAAATTCAGTATTGGTCAAGTTTATATATCATGATGAGTCTTTATTTGCTGATTGAAGCAGTTGAAAAGTTTCTATGGCCAATCTCGTAGTAGCCTGTGATTCTTGACATTAATTAAACCCATACGCTGCTGTTACTGAGGCCTCCGTGACCTCACTGGCTTTGTTTCATATTCAGATAAACATGGTTATGATCAAACAGTGTGTGCCGTTGCTTTGGTTTTAGCAAAACAGCAGATTACACCGAATGCAACACAGTAGCCACAACAAAAACTGCAAAACACATACACACACACACACACACACACACACACACACACACACACACACACACACATATACTGTACATGCATGTTTCACTGCAAACTCAGCTAAATATTGCTAAAAAAAAAAACAAAAAAAAGCAGGTTTGAACAGATTGACATAAAAGAAAATTTCAACTTGATTTGTCGTTATATGAGTAAAATTATCATGACTTTTGTGATTTGGGATGAGATTAGAGAACACTGAGAATTATTTGTCTTCTAGCGCAACCGAAACATGGTTTCACAATGGCAAATTCATTAGAGAAAACATTTTAAGTTATTAATGGTTACGTTTATGGTTTAGGCCAAAGTTAGCAAACATTACTTTTTTGTAAGTGTTTATTCTTCTTAAATTTTACTCTTAAGAATCGCGAACAATTTTGGTGTAAGATCAGATTGGATGTTTAAAAGATTTATAGAAAACATTACTGATTACAACATTTTTTTTTTTTTGCATACAGATATATTGATTCAAAATACGACATTTAATGATGGACAAATGCTGCTTCACAACATTTTGTTTTTACACCTAAAACAGCATCTAAACATTTAATCGACTTTACTTCCCTTCTTAAAGCTTACGTACTTGATTTTTGGGAGTTGACAATCACTTCTATGTAAATAAGTCATTCTGGTAGTTATGCAATGAGTATCCGATGTTGTAAAAAAAAAAAAAAAGCTTGATTATGTGATTCAAAACTAAACATGTCATGAATCTCATGATTCATACAAATCAGAATAAACAAAAGCAATGTGGTTGGATTTTGGATCAAAGTTTAAGTTTTACTTCACTTTATAACCACTATATCCACTAACCACTAACAAGCACAAAACAAGGGATACGTTTCTAAATTTCATTTCCAATTTATATCCGGAATTGACATATTTCTGTAAAGCTGCTTTATGACAATGTCCACTGTTAAAAGTGCGATAAAACTAAAACGGAATTGAATTGAACAAGCATGGTGAAGGTGCCACAGCACCGTACCTTTATTAATAAGGTCGATGCAGAATCACTCTCGATTTGCTAAGCCCTTCACTATTGCATTATTCGATCTGATCGATTCTTTGCCATGGTTTATAAGTGAATACATTTGGGATGAAGATTATTTCTCAGGGCGCACGGTGGATTAGTGGTTAGCACGTTCGCCTCACACCTCCAGGGTCCGGGGTTCGAGTCCCGCCAGGGCCGTGTGTGTGTGGAGTTATGCATGTTCTCCCCGTGTGTCGGGGGTTTCCTCCGGGTACTCCGGTTTCCTCCCCCAGTCCAAACACATGCATGTTAGGCTGATGGGCGTGTCTAAAGTGTCCGTAGTTTATGAATGTGTGTGTGAGTGTGTATGTGATTGTGCCCTGTGATGGACTGGCACCCTGTCCAGGGTGTACCCCGCCTTGTGCCCGATGCCTCCTGGGATAGGCTCCAGGTTCCCCGTGACCCTGAAAAGGCATAAGCGGTTGAAGATGGATGGATGGATGGTTTATTTCTCAAACAGCTCTGTTTTGAAGACGTGTGTTTGTACAGAAACAGGGTGTGCATGGGAGAAACTGAGAAAAGCAGATCCGTTAGTCGTATTCTAACCACACCTTCAGCACCTGCAAGAACAACAAATGCTTATCGCAAATACAAAAAAAAAAAATAATGGGCTGTTTTTCATTAGCTGAACATAATTTATAGAACATAAACCGAGAGAAACGGGGAGACATTTCCATCCAAATGATTACAGTTTCACAAGATCTAAAGTTATACGAAAAAAGTTCTTGGGAACCCATCAGCGTACCTCTGATGGCGTTATGTTGAACAGCAGGAACATCCAAAAGAATGTGATAAACCTGCACAGCTACACATTAACAAACATGTACTGATATCAGTTCCTCTGAGTTTCTGTTTGCAGAAAAGCATTTTTTTGGGGGGATTGGCCTATTTCTGTTTCCTAACTAGTAATGGGAACCCATGTGTACATTTCTCTACACGCAATACAGACCGCTCGCGGACGACATTCGATTTTTCATGGGATCAGGATGAACTATTCTGCTTCTTCTCCTCGTTCAACTGACGTAAATATATCAGGATAAAACGGACACCGTTTCGACTCAAGCACCATATACTGCCTCAGAGAATGTCTAGAAAGTTCTGTGCTTAGCCTACTTCAATATGAGCCTGAGCAATTAGCAATGAATCATCATTTACATTAGTCAGTGATACCGGCCCGGTATAATTTAATGTTTAATTTATTGATATGTTCAGTTGCCATGACAGTGTTTCTCCCCCTGATATTCCGTTCAGCATAACTGTTTGTTGGTCACCAAAGCAAAGCAAGACCTGATTCAGTGTATTTGGTCGTTCAGTTGACATTATGTAACCCTGTGTGTTAGTCTGGGTTGTGAAACGATAGTTAAAGCTGACCAGTTCTCTTTATTTGAAGGATTCCCCCTTACACACACACACACACACACACACACACACAAACACACACTTACATAAACTGGTTCTCCACTTATTTCTCATTCGGCATACTTCCGCAGTCTCGACTGAGGTTGGCCTGTCTGCTCCATTCTCACGCCAGTCTAACACGCACACACACACACACACACACACACAGTCAAAGCGCGTGCAGAATCACACATGATGACCCTTCACTGCTGACTGCTTGAGTCTCTTGATTCAGCACTTTCAATCTCTATGGGCATTTTTGAGCAACAGCAGCTGAGCGCAGCATCACATACTCCTGGATATTCCACACCGGAAATCACAACCGAGTTTTAACACAATCGAGAATGAAATTATGTCTGTGGGTGTCCTGGGATTTGAACTTACAACCTTTTTACTAAACAGAACCCTTAACCTCTGAACTATCCCCACCTTAGCATCTCCGAAATTAATTTTAATGATCTCTAGGTCACCTTAACATCCAGAAAACCTGAAATATTAATTTTTGTCACATGCAAAATTCATTAAACGTTATGAGCTGGACATTGGGCTTTGTTCACGCAGCATGGAAAGTTAGATTTTTTTTTAATTTCAATTTATAAATAGATCTGAATAAATGTTAGTACCAGCAGAGGCGTGTGTACGGCATGTTTTGCCATGCATTATGCTTTCCAAACTGACAAAATACAGCCACATTTCTGACCCGGTTTAGTGTAAAAACATCAGAATCAAAAGCTAAAGATTGTGGCATACGCCATGTACGTTGCTCCTTTAACAGCTCTAAGGTTCTACAGTTATGAGTTCCTCCTTTGACCTGCTGGGTTCCCCCCCCCCTCCCATGTTGTTCATGTTTTCTCAACATTTTCTCAACAAATGATGAAGAAACATCATTTGAAAAGTCAACCTGAGTCATGTACAGAAATCAGATTTGAAACCACATGCAAATGAAAAAGTCAGATTTCCTGTGCCAGACTCTAGAAATTATTACCTCAGTGCCTGAGTGTCCAAAAAAGTTCCTCAAGGTTCTTTTGATGGTTAACTCACTGTTGATGGATTCTAAGCAGAACCGTTAACCTAAAACTAATCCAAACTAAATATGTTTCCTCCTTGTTTTAATGAATAATTCTTTAAGGTTAAATGTTCTCCCAAACTGGAGGACAAACTGAAGAAGGTATAAAGGAAAATGTCACCTTTAGAGATTTCCAACTACGAGACAGTGTTGAAAATGTCTTTATTCACCATTGGGTCATCATTTTGAAAGAAGAAATTTTTATCAGATGTGCCATTCATGACTCACTGATAGGAAGTCAAATATGGCAGATGATCAGTGCTGAGGTCATGTATTTTAAACGAGCTCTTTCTCATTCTCTTCAGCTTTAATCAGCTCAGTGGTGCGGACTGTGTTGATTAGCTGATTAGATCTGATCGCTAGAATCATGAAACTCTACAGTGATTTCCAGAGCTGGTGAAATGAGTTTACACTTACCGTCAAGAAGGCCCAAACAGTGCAATCAGAAGAAGAAGAAGAAGAAGAAGAAGAAGAAGAAGAAGAAGAAGAAGAAGAAGAAGAAGAAGAAGAAGAAGAAGAAGCAGAAGAGGGAGAGAGAGAGAGAGAGAGCGAGAGAGAGAGCTGGAGAACGATATTCTTAAGCCTTAATGTTAAAGACAGGAACAGATAGCACATGAGCATGAAAAGCATATTTTAATGTTAATATAAATATGAATGTCAGACTCAATTATGCGGCTTTATGTGATTATCGAGTTTGAGCAGAAAATATAGTTAAGTCGATATTAAAATAATAATAATAAAAATTATTGTTAGTAGTAGTAGTAGTAGTAGTAGTAGTAGTAGTAGTAATATTTAAACGTATTAATAAATGAATTATACTCCATGAGCTAATGGTGATGAACTATCCTTTCATCTAAAAGTTTTGGTTTTGCACATAAATGTATTTGGAAGTCTGTAGTATTTGATGAAACACTTTTTCAGTGGTTTGAAATGTCTTTCACAACCCAGTGTATGTGCAACACACAAGCAGTGTGTGTGTGTGTGTGTGTGTGTGATCTCTAGTCACAAACACTGTGTTTACAATCATGTGTGTGCAACCATATCACACAGATGTAAGAACCATTAACTCTCCAAAGAACCCTTGAAGAACACTTTTTTAAAAAAAAAATTGTCACGGATACTGCAGGAGACTGCAAGATGCAAATGAGCTCCCACTAACAAGTCACACGTTCTGTGTTCTGTGATCTCTCAGAGTTTCCAGACATGTTTTCTGTGGGTGTTTTTATAAGTTGTAGCATTGATGCGATCCAAACGAACTGGTCAAATTAATGCAGATCTTTAACAGACACATCATCAGGTTTCTTAAATACACAAGCACACTGTGTAGTACTATAATACTGTCAGATATCCACCATGCAGAGTATGCAGAGTATGTCTCACACTTCATATCAAAGATGAAGGTCTTGATTTAGGTTGAGGGCATTGTTAGGGTTCGTACCTTCCCTTATAACTGCATTCAAATGATACTTTGCTTGTTAACATTTCTCCTCTATTAAACAAGCTAAAATTATTTTGTTGTATTTTAAAAAGCACATTAAGTTATAAGAAACCCTATGACCACTATCAATACCCCTGCGCCTGAACTTAACGGTTGGTATTTTCATGACCAAGCATGTTGCAAACATACATAATAGCTCGTTAAGCCTCAGAGAGAATCTAACCAGATGATGTTGTTTTTGAGACGAACACAGAACTGCGCTCTGTGCGTGTCTGCCAGTTTCTCTCCGTCTGCCTGTCTCTCCTTCT
This sequence comes from Noturus placidus, assembly GCA_022414735.1. NCBI lineage: Eukaryota > Metazoa > Chordata > Actinopteri > Siluriformes > Ictaluridae > Noturus > Noturus placidus. The sequence goes on along the minus strand of JAFFST010045107.1, from coordinate 39,424 downwards.
CTCTCTGAGTTCCGGCCATGATGGGAGACCACCACACACGAGCACAAAGGGGCATTGTATTCTGGGGGGAAAATGTGGTTAGCAGACGGCGCTAGACGGCCCCAGCGGTCGCTGGCACGTAAGCGCACTTCCTAGTGTTGACTCCGCATGAACACGCATTTTGGGAAAGCCCTGAGTTATGGCGGCTGTGGTAGCATGCTTTTACGTGGACTATTTCGGGAGCTGCCTGGGTGGGGTGGGTGTGCATCCTTTTCTTTCTCTCTCTCGCTCTCTCTTTGGAAAGGGGCTTTACTTCTCAACTGTTTAAGCAGCTCCTATGTAGAGGAGGAAAAAGTGGAATCTACTGTGCGCATGTGTGCATTTACGTTTGTTTATGAGGATGTGTATTCCTCATTGTCTCAGTCTGAATGGTTCCACATGACCCGATGTGTATTTAATATCCCATGGAACGCAGTCAAACATATTGAGTGTTGAATTAACCTGAAGAGTCTAAAAAAAGATAGAAATGATTCTGCTTAAACTGAAAAGAAATTTGCTGAGTGGGTGTGGCCTAATTTTCTAAGCACAAGCACACTGATTGAAATCATTCTAGCCTGCTATGATACTACCTGGGAGAGCTTGTTTACTAATATATATATATATATATATATATATATATATATATATATATATATATATATATATAAAATAATAATACTACAAATTGGACAATAGCACCGCTTAGCTTGCTAGGTTTGCTTTGACTCACTAGGTTGGGTTCTCAGACGAGTCAAGCGTAAAATAGTGTGGAAAGGATGTGCGACTTAGACAGAAAGTTACTCAAGCTGTAACCAAGATTAACCCAGCCAAATTTACAAACTGAAAGCACTGAAAATGGAGAAACTACGATGTTGGAACATCACCAATTATTCATTGTGCTGCTGATTGTGGTCACAAGACCAATATTAACCTAACTGTGGAACCCAAACAGCACATATGAATGAATGAAATAAAACATGGTGTGAGTGGGAGAATTGGCACTCATACCATCAACATGTACGAGCAGAGAAAACACACAGGCCTCGTAGAGTGGTGCGGTCCTGCACTGACATCATAAACATGCGCCACAGTCGGGGGTTATGACCTCATAAAAGAGGGCCTTTGGCAAACCACCAACAGGGATGGAGAGAAAAGCCACTCATTCATACCGCGTCACTGGTTTTTGGTTTCTCCACACAACACAGCTATAGGACGAGGAAGAGATATTCGTCTGCGCTTTGAGAAGTACAAACTAGTTGCAGGAAAATCTAAGGACCACATGTACTTTTTTATATGACCTGGCTTGGAAATCTGCAATTGTGAGACTTTGTTGGGTTGAGTCATCGTTATTATTTATGTTATTGCTAGCTTCAGAGCCAAAATGGCATCAGCCCATGTAACGAGATACGTCTATTAGTCAAAACACACACGACTTGGGACTTTTCTTAGAGGAAAACTTGAGAGAGTCAGGACAGCAGGAAAGAGAAACAAAGAAGAGATGGAGAGAGAAAGAAAGAGACAAGCCTGTATGTTGTGGTCGAGAGAGTGGGAGGAGGGGATGTTACTGTCATTTTGGCAACACCGACACACATATTGCAGCCATTACCACAGTGGGAAAAATATGTTTTTCTGCAACATGCAATTATGACAGATTACAGATCGGCCTTCGTAGCATCTGAGACACTCGGCAGAATGAAACAGGAATGTTGTGTACAGTAATGTGTGCTCACATGAAAGAGTGTGTGTTGCATCACATGCAGACTTCTGAATCATACAATATAATCTGTGGTGTTAACATGTCCAAACTGATATTTGTAGTGTTATTATATATTAATTACATGTTTATAGTGGCTTCATAGATACCTGCTACATGAACATGGTGAATCTTTAGTAAATGGCATTGCAAATAAAAACTCTATGTGCATGTGTGTGTGTGTGTGTGTGTGTGTGTGTGTGTGTGTGTGTGTGTGTGAAGGAGAAAGTAAGTGAAATGACAGAGTTCTCTTCATTGCTGTCTCAGCTCATGAGCAGCCCCCTCTAGAGGCCAGGTGATTTTTTACTTCATTTACCCTCTGATTGAAGAGCAAAAAGGCATTTAGGTCCAGATACAACATTCAACTATGGTTATATATGTTTAACCATTTACGCTCATTAACATTTTCAAATTTTAAGTATTATTAAATAACTTTGTGAAACACAATATCCAATATATGAAAATAACAAACGAATGCATTCATGCAGAACTGATCATGAGGGACATGGCATGGGCCAACAAATCTAACTGATATGGAGAATTTCTGATATATACAATGTGACATACAATTTTTTTTTTTCAATTCACTGGTCACAGCTCTCGATTTTTAACATGCAAACCCCCCCAAAAAAAAAACACTGCTCCATAAAAATAAACACTGTTAAGAAAACTGGGGCGGCTGTGGCTCAGTCGGTAGAGCGGGTTGTCCACTAATCCACTAATCGTAGGGTTGGTGGTTCGAATCCCGGCCCGGGTGATCCCATGCCGAAGTGTCCTTGGGCAAGACACTGAACCCTAAGTTGTCCCCGATGGCAAGCTAGCACCTTGCATGCAGCTCTGCTACCATTGGTGTGTGAGTGTGTCTCATTTGTAAGTCGCTTTGGATAAAAGCGTCTGCTAAATGAATAAATGTAAACGTAAATGTAACTGTTTATAGCTCATGTCAGTCGGCGAATGTTAAACTGATCTGATATTGCCTCGCATCATTGAAGGACATGTCTAACCGGCATGACTGTCCCTGAAAGAAATACGCTGTGATTTTTTTTGTACTCGACATCAATATGCGTGTTGAATTGACTGCGCATGAATCATGAATCTGCACAGAAATCTGCATTCGCATGACTGTCCAAAATATTTCAGTGGAAATCTAGCAGCACACCAAGTTTCAATCAGGTCATATATACACTCAACATGTATTTTATCGCATTATGCAGTTGTCTGTATTCTAGGTAAATGCAATAAACACAGCCTAAAGCCTTTACCAACTCTTGTGCAATAAATAGTAGCCTCCTTTAACAATAATGCGTGTGATAATGATGATAACAGCATATTAAAAATAAGCAGAGTGAAGAGTCAAAATGGATTTCGCGTTTTAAACAGAAGCTGCTAAGCAAATGCTCGAATTCATCATTCCATTCAGACTACTTAAGGGCCCAAATGTGATTTAAATGCATTTGATGAGAATGCAGAAGGCGCTGTGGGTTGGCTGCATATGTTAGCTCTCTCTCTCTCTCTCTCTCTCTCTCTCTCTCTGTCTCTCTGTCTGTCTCTCTCTGTCTGTCTCTCTGTGTTTGTTTGCATGCAAGCTCGGGGCAGAAGCCCACTGGTCTGAAACTCGAGCAGACACTTTTTACGGAAGGAATGCACTCTGTGGCTTAGAGGCTCCCTCTCTCTCTGTAATTTGCAAATGCAAAGAACCATGCAGCCGCCCACGGCTGGCAAAGATGAAAAATCAACCGACTTGTGGTGGCATTATTGCCCCTGTGTTCTGCTTGGGTCAGTGTTTTCTAATTGTGTTCCTTTAGTCATTCTTTAGTGTGTTTTCTCTGCAGAAGTACTTTACATAGAGGCCCAGTATGACATATACTGAGGAACAGCACCCGTGTGGCGTTCCTTTACTGAAAATGGATGAAATAATAATCAGCCTGATGACATAAAGCCAATAACAGTGTCTCCAGGTACGGCAGAATTGTTACTGTTGTGCTATATATGACATTCGTGAGTCGTTTAGTATAGTATAAGGCAAATATTTACAACTTTAGCTAACAATTTAGTATCAGGAGCAAAATATTTAAATGTAAAGAGTGGCAGTGTCGGGGAAAAAGGTACAGTTGCATATATGACAAGAGTTTAAATATATACCTTAAGGTCTAACCCATTCAACTCTCAGGGCCAGCAGGCGTGCCCAGACTCGTTATTATCACAAGTTTCTAATTTTATTGTAGTCACTGATGTAGAATAATTCATAGTAGATAGATAGGCTAGAGAATAATATTTTCATATAGTGCATCAGTTATTCAGGTTCCCAAATGAAAAGTCCATCAAACACAAACTTTAGGCTACAAGTCCCTGCACACTTTTTTAGGTGTGTGTAGGTTGACTGCAACTCATGCATCATCTCAGTGAAATCCGCTTTATTGAAAATGCATGAACCGAGCAGCCTGATGAATAAATGCATTTTTAAAACCCCCTATAAAGCCCTCGGGCGCACAGTGGCTTAGTGGTTAGCCTCACACCTCCAGGGTCCGGGGTTCGAGTCCCGCCGGGGCCATGTGTGTGTGTGGAGTTTGCATGTTCTCCCCGTGTGTCGGGGGTTTCCTCTGGGTTCTCCGGTTTCCTCCCCCAGTCCAAAGACATGCATGGTAGGCTGATTGGCGTGTCTAAAGTGTCCGTAGTGTGTGAATGGGTGTGTGAGTGTGTGTACCCAGCCGTGTGACTGGCAGCAGATACACGCCGGTCCCAAGCCCAGATAAATGGGGAGGGGTGGGGAAAGCAATGGCAAACTACCCCACTACTTCTGCCGACATGCTTTGTAGTTTGCGTTGATGTCATACGTGGGCCATGAAGTGACCGACGGTCGGTCTCGACTAATCGGTGATAGATAGATAGATAAAGCCCTCTGACATCTTCGCATGGGCCGAAAGCTCTAAATAATCAGATCATGATGAGATGATCATGCATCACGCTGATTAAAGCCGAGTGAGCTGCAGTCTGATAGCGGGCACTTTGAGCGCTCCACGGAACAAGCGCTTGTCTTTGAACTCGTGGAAGGCCGGTGGTCCATTTGTAACCAGTCACGTCGTTTTTCATCACGTTCTTATGCTGCCACCGAGCACTGTGCGACTCTGAAACACGCGTGCTTTAAGGAGGAGGATTAGGAAAAGTACACGCGGTTTTAGATGTCCGCTGCACGAGAGCTTTAGAAACCGTAGAAAGTGCGCGCTGATGGAGGCGGTGGAGGTTCGTGTGACAACAGCGCGGTTAAAGATATTAATAATGAACAGATGTGATGCGGGAGGGACGCGCCTGTGATGCGGGAGGGACGCGCCGGTGATGCGGGAGGGACGCGCCTGTGATGCGGGAGGGACGCGCCTGTGATGCGGGAGGGACGCGCCTGTGATGCGGGAGGGACGCGCCGATGCTGCCAGAGAGCCGGTGAATGGCTCGCGCCATCTAACACACCCGTTTTTAAAAAAACGCCCGCAATTTAAAAAAAAAAAACACAAACCTCTAGTGTTTTCAGTTGTCTGCTTCAGTGTCGGATTTGCTCTTATAATTCTAAATTATAGTCTATATTAACAGCTGACCGATGAGACGTCACATGGATTAAACTGCCCCTTACAGGACACTTGTCTTCTTTGGGACACAATATTATAGGCTACATCCGACCCGGCAAACGGGGAAAACTGTCCCTACAGCCCGGTAGAGCTCCCGGTGTTACACTGATACATATATTAGGCCTATTTAATAATAATAATAATAATAATAATAATAATAATAATAATAATAATAATAATAATAATAATAATAATAATCAGGTGATCAACATTTGTTTGCTAATTTATCCTCCTGTTGCGATGTCAACATTTCCCCGAATTTTGTAAAATGGCCTCCATGTTGCAACTATATAGGCTACGTAACTTTCATGCATTGTTATCCAATGTGAGTTCATTGGTTGTTCGGCATTCAGTGAAGTTCCGGATTGCGATACCTAAAGCACTAAAATGCAGATTGATATCCCAAGCATGAGTGTTGTGCACAGCGGATCTGTATCAGGCCACAGTAGTCATATTTTCTATGTTCTGCAAAAACACTAAACGCATTAAGCCAGCTGGACAGAAATGATAAATACAGCTCTTTTGTATGATTTGCAATACAGGTTGTTATTATGTTGATGTTGAATATTTTTCGTGTGTGTGTGAGTGTGCCCGGTGATGGACTGGCACCCTGTCCAGGGTGTAACCCCGCCTTGTGCCCGATGCCTCCTGGGATAGGCTCCAGGTTCCCCGTGACCCTGAAAAGGAGTAAGCGGTTGAAGATGGATGGATGGATGGATTTTTCATGTTTATGCTGATATTCTCTGCTCAGTGTTGTTCAGTGTTTCTCGGTTACTCTCTGTTGTCGGGTTTGACCTAATAACATAATGATTTTGAGCTTTGAGTCAGAAGTCACGAAAAACAAAAACGCTATCTTAAGACGAGCCGCAAAACACTTTGGCTTTTTTTTTTTATTTATTTACTGCTTATATTGGCATTTGCGGTTATTGATTTTTAAGCTTGTTTATTTTCACAAAAATCCGCCAGAAATAAATGAGAGAGAGAGAGAGTGAGAGAGAGAGAGAAAGAGAGAGAGAGAGAGAGAGAGAGAGAGAGAGAGAGAGAAAGTTGAATGTGATTTGATATTTGCTAATTTTCCACAATGATGTCTACAGCTGTAGCTTTAAATGTATTAATAAATAAATCCTTGCACAAATTGAAATTGGGACATGCCTTGAGATCATTTTAAACTCCACTGGTACATCTCTGGCACGGTGAGAGATTATTTCTGACAAAATGATTTGCGTTTCATTAGATTATTTGAATGACGGGATTCAACAAAACCACACAGAGATCTCTGATTGGTCAGAATGCAACCACACACACACACACACACACACACACACACACACACACACACACAATATTTACAGAGATCGTTTGCATATTGACGCCTTCTGCCATATCAGTATTATAAAGAACAAGACTGCGTAAACAAATTTGCACATAATTATTATGAAATCATAATAATTCTTTACTGCAACAAGGAAAATTGGGACTAATGCACGTTCTTAGATTTTTTTTTTGACATAATGTCATTCTTCTGTTCTTCTTGTAGTGACATTAATTCGTTTGAGTGTGTATGAAATCCCATAGTTTACAATGGGATAATAATAATAATAATAATAATAATAATAATAATAATAATAATAATAATAATAAGAAGAAGAAGAAGAAGAAGAAGAAGAAGAAGAATTCTATTTCAACTAGTCATTATTATTATTATTATTATTATTGTTGTTATTATTGTTGTTGTTGTTGTTCATTGTATTTATATTGCTTGCTTTCAGGGATTTAAAGCATATATATCATATTTTAATCATATTAATTAAACTGAATCATATTTAACATATTTAATCATAACTGAAGGAGTTTAATTCAGGGCCCTTTACTGTGCACAAGCTAGTAACAGTAGTCTATTTCAATAATTGCAGATCGTTTTAAATGAAAGACTTTAAAGGAAGTAACTAGCTGCACTTCCACTAACTAATAAACCAGACTAACTAGGGTACATGCTGAGGTCGGAGCACGATCTTGACACAGACTCTCTCTCTCTCTCTCTCTCTCTCTCTCTCTCAAGCTCTCCCCCGCTCTAAACCCCCGTTTTAAACTGCAAACGCGCCTACTAGCGGTGGCGCTCTGATGGGAGGGAAGGGTGTGGCGCGTCACGTGAACCACATCCTTATAATAGCGTTCATAATCACTGCTTATCATAACCGTGTTAGCACTGTGGTCCATACACCTACTCATGGCATTCACCCATAAATTAGATTCTGATACGAATCATTATCATTTTAATTATTATATTTTTCTTCATTTTATTATTGAAATGCTTCATTTTATTCCTGCTTTTTTTTTTTTTAGTGTACAACATGTACACTAAAATAATATTTTAACAATAGAATTTATAAAATGTTACATGTGCAATGTAATCTATATTATTATTATTATTATTATTATTATTATTATTATTATTATTATTATTTTTTTGTTGTTGTTGTTGTTGTTGTAGAAGTAGTAGCCTCGTAGCAGCGTCATTATTATTACTGTATTCCTGTTATCTCTCATATTATTATAGTAGTACTGGATTAGGAGTTATAGTAGTAATATTACTAGGCTATTAGCAATACAGTGGTACCTCGACCTACGAGATTAATTCGTTCCATAACCTAGCTCGTTCGTCGATCATCTCGTAAGTCGATCGAATTATTCCCATTTAAAATAAAGGAAAAAATTTTTAATTGGTTCCAACCCTTTAAAATTCCCCCAAACCACTGTACTACATATAAAAATGCATGTTTTTCCATACAAACCTATGTGTAATTAATGCAGTTTAAATACCTGTACTGTACTG
>JAFFST010045107.1:3433-15933 GCA_022414735.1 Noturus placidus | reverse complement strand
GCACACATGCACAAACAGATAGACAGGCACTGTGTTTATAAAAGGGGGGGATCCCCGCTGGTGTATAATACCCTGTAATCCCAGAGTGAAAGCTGGGAATATTAGCCTAAATACATCTTTTCGAGAAGAAAGAAACAGAAACACACCACACAATTATTTATCTTCTGCCTTGTCAGCCTTTCATTAGTTTCATTTGCCTTTCATTTCAGATTTTTTTTTATTTAATGAAGTGAGGGAGGGACTGAAGCTCTGACTCGCACACACACACACACACACACACACACACACACACACACACACACACACACACACACTTGCTGGAAAAGCCCGCTCTACCCTCGTAAACCTGCAAACGTTGTTGCCATGTGATGACACTGTGATTAAAGCCGTGTAATAATGACAAAATTACCCTCTTTGTTACAAAGGCTTTCCAAAGCACAAAAAAGAAACATCACAGGAGTAGGTGAAGAAAACCACCACCAACACACCTCCCGTCTTTCTCTCTTTTCTCTCTTCCCTCGCTCCCTAAGTCACCGTTTCCTGTTTCTTTGCTTGAGGAATGAGAAGACAGGCCAGGTTTGTGTACAACTACACAACGTTTAAGCCTTAAAAAGGTGCCATTAGGATCTATTCATGCTGATTCATACTTCAAAAAAGCAATGAACCATAATCCTTCTGAATTTACCATCGTACAATCAAAACAAACCATCTTGGAGGGGTTTCTCAAGATAGAAATAGGAAGCGAGAGAGAGAGAGAGACAGAGAGAGAGAGAGAGAGTGTGTGTTACGGGAATGGCCCAGAAATAATTCCGCTGTTTATTTTCCAGAAATTTCTTAAAGGAAAAATTCTGCAAATAATTGATACGCCAAGACCTGTGCCCGGATTTCCAGTAAAGGAGCTGTGACAGTGCTCCAAAAAGGCAAATCCACAGGCAAATACTTTCTCTCTCCCTCTCTCTCATACACACACACACACACACACACACACACACACACACACACACACACACGCACACACACACAGGAGTCCATAGCTGCTGTATTCATATCTTTAAATCCTGATATAGCATATAGTCTGACTTTCTTCAGCTCACAAATTTAGTTCCTACCTGCAATGAATTCTTATTTATTGTTTCACGGGTGGCTGTGGCGCAGGTGGTAGAGAGGGTTGTCCACTAATCGTAGGATTGATGGTTCGATTCCCGGCCCACATGACCCCACATGCCGAAGTGTCATTGGGCAAGACACTGAACCCCAAGTTGCTCCCGATGGCAAGTTACCGCCTTGCATGGCAGCTTTGCTACCATTGGTGTGTGTGTGTGTGTGTGTGTGTGTGTGTGTGAATGGGTGAATGAGACACAGTGTAAAGCACTTTGGATATAAGCGCTATATAAGTGCGCCATTTACGTGGACGAAAACGAAATGGTTGAAAAACGTATAACGATGGTTTTACCAAATTTATCCTTTGACCCGTCATTAAATCTGTATATAGAGACTTTATAAAGAAAAATAAAGTTTGATAGTGCATAGCAGGGATTCTAGGTGAGTGTATGTATGTAGCTAGTTAGCTGTAGACTATGCGTTCTGGCTGCTACCATTGTTCACCGGAACTACAAGAAAAATACGCCGCACGCCCACAAGCAACAACTGTAGCGGTTGTTAGACGCACGCAGGAGACTTAGTGTGTACAGAGCACCTCTGCTCTTTTCTACTGGCCTACTTTGAGCAACTGCTGGGCCAGAGTTCAGGCAAGCAGCCAAAAGCAGATAAAACAATACAACCCCTCACACACACCTTTATATACTCCGGTTCCTGTTTATCACCCCTCCAGACTCACTCATTCACTCACTTATTTACACCAATGCTGCGGCTGTCCGTATTGTAAAGCACAGCCAGGCACTATGGGAAAATCCTTTCTGTTACATGCTCGAACTCGTCGCTAGGAGCATAAACGGACCGAAAGCCTGAAAGGAGAGAATAACACATGAGAATTGTGTAAAAATAGTGTACAGTCTCTGCCTTAGAGCGACGACAGCATAATAAAGGGATAATCCCTCTCTTCATCTTACCACAACTATGGATGCTGGGTGTACTTTAACTGCATGCACATACAATTATGCACACCCACACAAGCCACATGCTAAGTGGAGGATTTCTGGGTTAGCATTAGAAGTAGATTTCATTTTCGTAGATTAAAGGAAGAATGAAATTTACAGTTTTCTTTGTACCTCAGATATTGTCAATTAGCCAAGGCACACTCTGTGTTTGAACTTTGCTTCATTAGGTTAACACTGAAGATACAAGGCTAAAGTTGCTAAGAGATGATAGCTATTTGTTTGTTTATTTGCCGAATCTGTGAATAATTCACCTCAAAAGACATGAAACTAGCATAAAAAGGCATTAATAATATGTAACTGGAAATACAGTGAACTTTTCCACGTTCTGTAGTGAACTGAAACGGACTTTAAAAAGTTTGCATAAGGGTTTACCAATACACAGCAGTGAAGCATGGTGGTGGAAGCATCATGTTAAGAGTTACCACTAGCTTCTTGGTTGCTTCTAAAAATAATCCCCTCTTTACAAGGTCAATGACTTTTCATAGACAGCATCCTTTAGGCAGAGTCATGTTGTGCCATGTAGTAGTAATAATAATAATAATAATAATAATAATAATAATAATAATTGATTGAAACTTTTCTAGTACTTAGTCCCAGACTTGTTTTGATAGCTCGTTGGTGTTCATGATGCTGTTTGTTTAGAAACCGGTTGCTCAAGAACTAATATGCAGGGGTTTCACAGCAGCGGATGAAGACTTTCATAGTCACAAATTTGTTTTTATTTGTTAATAATAATGCAAACTATATTCGATCTGTCAACCATTTGAATATTATGAGCGATTTCTTTTTGTAGATTCATGACATAATTCCAACTTAGTATACTACAAAATGTGTAACAGATCAAGAGGGGCGAATACTTCTGCAATACGCTGTGTGCTATATTCCAAAATTAGCTCCATCTTCAAAACTCTGGGCTATGTCTCATACATTAAACCTTTAAACTGACACTCTATTCTAAAATATCTATTTGTACACGTGAGTATCAGAAACCACACTTGAGGTAAGTGTGTGATAATTTAGGCATGCAGTTTGCACAATGCTACGCTCAAGTGTTAGCAAGTTTAGACATGTAGATCTAGTGCAGAACTCTCGAACACCGAACGTCATTGGGAGAAATGTGTGTAAAATCCCATTTTAGCTGAATATTGCCTAAAAATTGAAAAATTGATCCGATTGATGAGGGCCCACCGATGATGATCTTCACAGTGCCATGTGGTTGAAGGAAAGGAAGTGCAAACAGCACATCCTGGTCATGTGACATGCCATTTTTCAAACCAAAGAAACCCCCTTTTTTCAGGTACATAGGAAAATAATAGTTTTGTATTAATAGAGATAAAGGAATACATATGGCAATGCAATGTTTAACATAAGGGTTAAACATTGATCCCCCCCCCCCCCCCCCCTTAATATCATATTGAAAATCCCTTATATATTAACAGCCAAATGAGAAAGGTTATATATTTTAGTTTGGGAATCTGTAGACCACAATCTGTAGACCACAAAACTTCTACAAAGAACAAAACACAGGCAAGAATAAAACAGAGACGTTGAATATAGAGAAAAAAGAAAGGGCCTTGCATATGTACTGTAGAGCCTGTTTTACTCCAGGCTGAATATAGTTCAAATCATTTAGTTTGCATAAGACGGGATTTTTTTTCACGCTTATTACTGACAGGAAAGGGCATGCAGGTGCAGTGATACGGAAGCATCTTCACCCCTCATTTCCTGTCACATACCTTCTTTCCTCAAGATGTTAAATAGGACCATCACAAACACGACCCCAAAAAGCAATGACATTTCTTTGGGATTAGAATGTTCGGGTTTTTAATCCATACACTCAAACCGTGTGAGCTGAACGAGGAAACGCGGACATGCCGGCTCGAACAAACACCTCTTAGTCAAATTGCTTCCAAACAATCCCTTATTTCTCACTTATTCAAAACCAGCTCAGCTCCAGATCGATTCTAGTCTGTTATCACGCACCTATTGGCCCCGTTTATTGATGCTGATGCAAATATTTACTGTGCGCCAAGGCTGGATCCAAGCCCAAGCCTTCGAGTGTGAAGGATCGAATGTCAGCCCTGCCTTCTCGCTATACAGTACACAAACACATCCAAAAAAACAGTCTTCCTGTAGAACGTCTCTAGCGTGGACCATATGTTTCTTCCAACGGTAGTAAGGAACAGAAAGTGTGTGAAAGTGCGAGAAAGAGAGCGAATGAGAGAAAGAGAGAGAAGGAAGGAAGGAAATGGAGCATATCAGTTGGCTAATCGGTTTTTGTCAGTTCACACGCAGCTGAGCGTGAGCTTTATTCCGAGGTATAACACACTTCGCAGGCAACGTGGGCTATTTATGTTGAGTTTTTACATGATAGCCATTTGGCAAGGGCTCATAACTAACTGACAGGTGAAAGCCTTAAAAAGTGCATCGCCTAATTATATATAAAGTGTGTCTCTGTGTCTGTGTGTGCGTAGAGTGTATTGAGTGCTTATTTTGAATTGAACCCGTTCCCTCGTGAACCCCGTCCATTTGCCCTGTCTGTTCTGTGGTTATGATATCATGATGAGAAAAAAATGCCACATTCCTGTCTAAGTGCCCAGTACACATGAAATATTCATACAGCCCAAAGCGGGAGGAGAGGAGGGGGGTTGGGGTACGGTTGTTAGGGTGCGAGCAGGATCTAACCCTGACACCTTCACACACGGGCTTCCCAGGAACATTTAAACAGGAGGCCTTAACACCAGGATACACACACAAACACACACACATAGATGCAAACATTTTATAAGCATTTATTCAGATACTAAACTTTTATCACTCTCTCTCTCTCTCTCTCTCTCCTTCTCTCATGATCACAAAACTATATTCTCATGAGTTATGATTACATCACGGATTTATTTTCTGAACACACATTAAGCAAATACAGTATGTGCCTTCATATTTATTTGTTATTAATGGAACGTTGCACTTTTTTTTTTTTTATTTCTGAATTTTTCACCCACAAAACCCAAAAGCGGTCACACAATGAAAACAAACAAATAAATAAATAAATCACTACTGAGAGTTTTTGTTTTTTTTTGAGCGAAAACGCATTAAAATTCAAATAAGCACACACTTAGGCTTAGGATTACAAAAGCAAATGCTATCGAGGTTGTTAATGATAGCCATAACCATCAAGCCAGTAAAAGGATTGTATAATATTTTATACCGCAGTTCAAATGTCTTTTTCTAGACTATATAAAAGCAGCTCTGACAGTTGCTTCGCTGAACACCTTTTCACGTGTACCGTATTTTCCGCACTATAAGGCGCACCGTATTATAAGGCGCAGTCTCAATTACAGGGTCTATTTCTGCACTTGACCAATACATAAGGCGCACCGTGTTATAAGGCGCATACGGTTGTTACGCCAACCAAAGTCGCATAACATTTTTACATATTTTGGAACTCAGTCCACACATAAGGCGCACCGGATTATTAGGCACACAGCAGATTTTTGAGAAAATTTAAGGCTTTTAGGTGCGCCTTATAGTGCGGAAAATACGGTAACTATAAACTGATAAAAACATGTTCTTTAATAAATATAAATATTGAATCGGCAGGTAAATTGCTGTGGTATAAGCGGGGGGGGGGAATACTTGAGGATGTAAGAGTAATTCTTCTTCCTGTCAGCTTGCATTACACCAACTTGACGTCGATTATTTTCCTATAACGACACGTTCCCAAGAGTTTTATTCCTTACTTACTCTATGCGGCTCTCTTTCTATAGATTGTGAACCACATACCCTAATTTGAACCAGGAACCAAATCTAGGGACGACGTTTTTTTGAGAAAATGTTTTGTTTTTTTTATTCCCTCTCTCTCGCTCTCTATCTCTGGCTTGTGCTGTATAACAAGCCTGTAACCACAACACATAAAAAACACAGACGAACCAATAAGCGAGAGTGGCAACAAATGGAGAGAGGAGCGGTAAAAGAACAGATACGCCGCCCTGGGGCTAAGAAAGGACGGATGATATATTGCCCATCGGTTAAGCAGAGAAAGAGGAATCCATATCTGAGAGTCCGTTTGTGCCCCACAGTGTCAATATAAAATATTCAAATGTGCCCCATTACTCCACATTAAAAACCGCAGAATGTTCACATGGCTCTCACGCGTCACACTGATAGTCACATTAAAGGACTTCCATTAGAGGGTCCGACGTCCTGCATGTATGATGGAGTGTGTGTGTGTGTGTGTGTGTGTGTGTGTGTGGTGGAGTGAGACATTTGACAATAACCCGTACACACAAAACACACACACACACACACAAACCTGCTTAATTTGAATAGTAAAAGTGAAGTGTGTGTATGGTTTGTTATTGTTTAAGAGCGACCAAGAAAATAATACAGAGTTATTTTCGATAAATGAATAAACAAATCTAATAATTAATGATAATGATAATAAAATATTACACTTCTGTGAAATCTTCTGTGTTCGAAGAATAAAATTGCTTAGTTGAAACTGAATTATGAAAAGTCTTGCTGAAATGTTATCTTTTAAACAGATGGTTTAATGAAGTATTAAATGTACAAAATTCTCTTTTTGCACTAATTATAAATATAAACATGTACAACAAATGAAAGTAAGATCATTAAAGCAGCCCTATTGGATCAACCAGGTCCACTTCTTTTTTGTTTCCTCACTGCAGTTTCATTCAGTCATCATAAATTTGGAACACAGCCCTCCTTGTACCTCCTTAGAAGAGAGTGATTTTAGAGCCACATTCACCTGCAGAGCTGTTGAATTCTCGATTCCGATTGGTCGGAAGGTGTTGATGAATTTTCTACAAGCTCTGAGACTCGGCTCATCTTCCAAGCAAATCACAGGTTTAGGGTTTAGTAGTGCTCTCGTTCTAAGATGGCGCTCATGACGCATAATCGAAACACTAGTTAAGTGAAGAACTAATGCTGTGTTCAGGTCACCGAATGAAGGTTGAGGACCCTCAGAAGATGCAGTTCAACGATCGGCTGAGTGAGATGGAGAGGTATCATCAACGTGCCAGCTTGAGAGTGGGACCCGGCAACGGCACCGTCCGGCCCTCACACCAGAGCCATTATGGCCCTACTAGTGCCACCCAGATACCAGGTATGTGGAAGAGAGAGAGGGAGAGAGAAAGAGAGAGAGAGAGAGAGAGAGAGAGTCATCTTGGTGTTTGCTAATGCATGATTTTGTCCTAGGATGCCCCAGACAGTGTGTGTGTGTGTGTGTGTGTGTGTGTGTGTGTGTGTGTGTTTGGGGAGGTGAAAGTCTTTGCAATTCTACCTTTCAGTCTTATTTAGCTCACTGCACACTCACCGTTGACTCACTTATTCATCTTGAAAATCTCTTCCAAACAGCGGAATTACTGAACTTTGCATTTCAGAATGAACTCTCTACAGTTACTGTATTTGCCTGCATTTAAACCGTATTTGAAACGAATATCTGACACGATTCAAAACGAAGTTTGCTGCATTAACACTTGTCTCTATCTCATCAGTGTGTAAACGGTTGAGTCTGTATCTTAGCACTCACAGGAAGTACTCTTGAGCCCTACTTCCTGCGCACCCTAATGGCTGCGTTCATCGGCAAAGGCGATACAGCTCTACGCCTCGCTGCATTTCTGCCATGTGGATTTTTGCATGACCAGGCAGGGCATTTGCGTAAAGGAAGGAAATTAACAGTCGGTCTGACATCTGCGTCTCGAAGCGATAAGTAACGTTCCCTAAAAGAAGAAGTTATTAAAGGAGATACATTTCTTTTTTTCTTTTTTTTTTCTTTTTTAATGCGTGATGAGTCATTAGAATGGTTTAATGGCAAATGGAAATCCCCCACTTAGTGTGTGTGTATGTGTGTGTGTGTGTGTGTGTGTGTGTGTGTGTGTGTGTGTGTGTGTGTGTTTGTAGCAAGTGAAGAATAATTGTCCATAGTTGTGGAAAGATGAAGAGAGAAATTATCCTCATAGCTTGAAGGCAGCCCTCACACACACTTACACATACATACACACACACACACACACACACACACACACACACACACATGAATATAGACACTTCAACATGGCTTCAGCTCCTGCGAGGATACATTGCAACTTTTCTAGGCCTCTGTGTATGTGTGTGTGTGTGTGTGTGTGTGTGTGTGTGTGTGTGTGTGTGTGTGTGTACGTGTGTACGTGTGCGTGTCTAAGTAGGCGGTGAGAGATTTGGGGGACTGGGTAAACCAAAACCACACTTTCGTGTTTGGTATGAGTGTTGCAATTGCATACCTCAGGGCAAAAAAAAAAAAAACAAAAAAAAAAAAACCCGAAAAAAATCATTATTTCGAAGACTGTGTCGCTCCTTCTAATAGAAACATGCACAGAGTGTGATTATAAATGTGTTATATATATATTATTACTTTATTTAAATGCTTATGCATACTATAAACAACTTATATAAGTCTTCATGTCAATCCAAGATTGGTTTACTGTACATTAGGTGGTATGTGTACATTAGCATACGGGTGAAAAGTCCTCATCATGTGAAAATGCTAGTTGGCTAGTTAGATAGCCGATTATGTTGCGCTAACGTTCAGTGACACACACAAACACAAATTTAATAGCAAACAAACACTAGTTAACTAGATGTATGTAGCTGCTAGCAAGGATTTCTCTGCTGTTAGCGCTACGTTTATGAGTTCACACGCCTCCATTTTGTCACACAGAGGAAACCAAGTGGGAGAGACAGTGTGGAAAAATAATTAGCTCATTATCTCATTCACTGACATACGCTATTGCTTATGTAGTGAAATGACTTTTTTCCTTCTGTCTTTCTGACAGAATTTTCTTGAGAAATGTCAAGAAAATGATTAGCCATCTCATTCACCGACATACGCTTTTGTTTTGTGGTAAAAATTTCTTTATTTTCTCTCTCTTTCTGACAGAAGTTTCTTGCTAGCGTCTTTGTATGTTTTGTTTTTCTTTTTGTGGGACATCTGAAGAAAACAATTAGCCGTCTCATCCACCGACATATGCTAGTTTTTTTGTGGTAAAATTCTTTTTTCTCTCTTTCTGCTAGGGTTTTCTTGCTAGAATCTTTGTATATTTAGTTTTTTCATTGTCATACATCTGAAGAAAACAATTAGCCGTCTCATCCATCCAAATATGCTAGTTTTTTTTGTGGAAATTCTTTTCTCGCTCTCTTTCTGACAGGATTTTCTTGCTATCATTTTTGGATGGGAAATGTTAAGAAAATAATTAGCTGTCTCATCTACCGACATATGCTAGTTTGCTTGTTTTTTTTTTGTGGTAAAATTACTTTTTTCTCTCTTTCTGCTAGTTTTTTCTTGCTAGCATTTTTTAAAAATGGAAAATGTTAAGAAAATATTTAGCTATCTCATCTCATCTAGGGTTTTCTGTGGTAAAATTATTATTGTTGTTTTTTGGTTGTTTGCGTTATAGCATTTTATAGGCACTTGTGTACACCTGATTGAAATGATCTTCACACACACACACACACACACACACACACACACACACACACACACCCCTACGTCTGGCACAATCTCAGTGTTTGTTTCCATATTTCATGATTTATCTGCTTTCGTCACGCAGATGTAATCCGATGGCCTCTTGTCATGTCTGTGTGTTGCAATCTGAGTGTGTGTGTGTGTGTCTGTGTGTGTGTGTGGTATGTTTGTGAGACAGTGAAACACCCATTGCCTAGCAGACATCACTTCTTCATTTCATCATATGAGAGTTGCTGAAGTCTGGGCTGTGTGTGTGTGTGTGTGTGTGTGTGTGTGTGTGTGTGCACGTGCGTAGGTATGTGTCGAAGTCTAATAATCCATAAGTAAAGCAAAGTCCTGCACTTACACAGTCTAGTCTGTGCATGAGACACTGTCTCTCCCAGGCAGACGTGCAACACACATGCATATCAACACATTGCCACCCATGTACACACACACACACACACACACACACACACACACACACACACACACAGACACACACACACGCACTCAGACAGGCTAATTAAGTGCTCATTAGCAGACATGCAGCAGCATGAGTCTGGGACTGCTCTGAGAACAACAGCATAGAAATGGAACAGGCAAAAGAGGAGAGGTAAGGTGAAGATGGACAGATTAAGGGAGAAAATGAACGAAAGGAGATCATGTGCAAGAGAGCACGAGAGAGAGAGAGAGAAAGAGAGAAATGCAAAGAAAGAGAGACAATAAGAGAGAGAGGGAGGTGTGCAGACATTGGAACAAAAGATAGACAGATTTGTGTTTTGTGCGATGCATTCCAGCACATCCCAAATGAGCAACAGGACTGTTATTCCTATAACATATCAATGCGTAGGTGTGTGTGTGTGTGTGTGTGTGTGTGTGTGTGTGTTAAACAAACAGAATTCCACAACAATTAATTTATATTAACACACACACACACACACACACATACACACACACACACTCCAAAGTAATGGGTGGCCTTGTGGAAACTGATGTGTGTGTGTGATAATGTATGCATTAGATCTGTTAAGCAAAGCATATGGATCTCATTAAACTATTACACACACACACACACACACACACACACACACACACAAACACACACACACACACACACAAACACACACATACACACACATACACACACATACATACAAGCATCTACACATATGCAAACAGGAATTCACACACATGTATGTACTGTGTTTGTATTCATGTAAAGCTGCTTTGAGACAATGTCTATTGTAAAAAGCGCTATACAAATAAAATTGAATTGAATTGAATATAGCCCATGAGGAGACAGCACTGATAAGAGACCAAGAAAGTAAGAAACAAACAAACAGTATAAACGCAACTTCACATTACGTGTCCTGTTGATTTTATTTTTTTATTTTATTATACAATTTCATATTTATGAACAAAACTGGATATTCAAAAGGATATTTAAATTTAATTTAAAAAATAATACAATTATTCACAATCTAGCACTCCTCGCTGGCTCGCCAATTCTTAAATGGGATATTCAAACAGGTCATAATCAGACAATAATCCAGAATTTGATAGGCTTGATCCCAAATTAAAGCATATCTCATTTTTATTTACTACTCCTGGCTGGCTCGCCAATCCTTAAATTCTGAAATCTCTGAGCCGTGTCAGAAAACTGAGGCGCAACAGCAAAACCAGAAAGGCTCTCTGGGTGGGAGAGATGGCATACTCTCTCTCTACTCGGTCATTCCCAGTGACCATAACCAATCATGGGCATCTGAGAGCTCATGTAAGCCAGAAGAGGGCAGGTAGCGCTTTTCTCCAAGCTTATTACTCTGCCCTGTGATGCGGAATAAGCGGCAGTTCGAAAAGATGCACATGTCCCAGAGGAAGACCATATTAGCCTTCACCTTTCCTGTTTGGTAGCAGGTAACCAAATTGGGGAGAAAATTAAGGAACAAAAATATTTGCACTTACTGAATGTTATAAAGCACTGACATGAGAGACTCCTTCCATATAAGTCAATAAACATCCATTTACAAAACTTAATGTTTTCAATGAAACATGTTTTAATTCAGTGAGTATCCACCATTAAAGCCCACGTGTAAATTGTTGCTATGGTAACGTATTACTATGAGTACATTAATCTACACCCGTAACCATTGTCAGAGGAGCTGTTCTAGAAAATCAATCAACACCTTCTGACCAATCAGAATGTTGTATAAACTTAGTGAATGCGCTCAGTGATATCTGATACACTCACACACACACACACACACACACACACACACACACACACACACACACACACACACACTCAGATATGCTCACATGCATGCAATTCCACACCAGCGGCAGCCTTTAATAACAGCCCTAATCTGTACGGCCCGTATATTGACATTGTCCATCGGCCAATCAAAATATTTGAAGGAAATGTTTATTTTTGTACAGCAATGGCAGCAGCTGTGGCTCTGAATAAGGCCTTTATACGCAAGAATTTGCCATTGTAGAGAGAAAACTGGTGCAAGAGAGAGAGGGGGGGGCAAGATGGAGAAAGATCACTGCACTCGACTCAGGTCTGGGATCTTATTGCGATTGTTTACATACATTTGTGTTGCTGTTTCTGAGTATTATGGCCGTTTCTGTTCATTGTAATCTTCGTGTGTGTGTGTGTGTGTGTGTGTGTGTGTGTTTTCGGTTTGCCACAATGTCCACGGTACGTGATGGTTGGCTTGTAACAACTAACCCATTGCAGACCGAGAGCAAACAAGCTTTTATTTGCATGTCAAATTTGCAGTTCAGTGCGCCATGGCCAGCGGGTGTGAACTTGACACAAACACACACACACACACACACACACACACACACACACACACACACACACACACTGTCAC
>JAFFST010045106.1:101860-106860 GCA_022414735.1 Noturus placidus | reverse complement strand
CCATCCTGCTTTTATATAACAGTTCTATAAGCACGAAATTAGTATAAAGTAACTACTGTCACATTGCAGACACAATATGGCCAAATGTTTTGTTTATTTTTGCTTCGTCAATGAAAATTGTTCCACAGCTGAATAGAGCGTTATGTGTTGCCATGCCAACGCACAGACTGACTGACAGGCGGTAGTAAGTATAGTAACGGTTTCAATGTAACAAACTATCGCTAGAATTTAACGTAGCGAACTCACACTGTGTAGTGCTGTTATACTAAATATACACTTATAATGCTGCTTGTCCAATCATATTAGTCACCGGAACTTACATATACAATATATGCAAATTGTCTTGGCTCAAGTCTTCCAAATTCTGAGCCTTTGTTCATGTGGTTGCATAGTTCCTGTACCTTGACCCTTGCATTATCTTTTATTCCGTTGGATTTGGACTTTGTTTTAACCTCAGTGTGCTTTGATAGCTTTTACCTGGCTATATAGACTGTGTGTGTGTGTGTGTGTTTAATGGACTTTGTTCCATCCATCCATCTTCAACCGCTTACTCCTTTATCAGGGTCACGGGGAACCTGGAGTCTATCCCAGGGAACATCGTGCACAAGGCGGGGTACACCCTGGACAGGGTGCCAGTCCATCGCAGGGCACACTCACACACACACTCACACACACATTAGACACGCCAATCAGACTACCATGCATGTGTTTGGACTGGGGGAGGAAACCGGAGTACCCGGAGAAAAACCCCCGACACACGGGGAGAACATGCAAACTCCACACACACACATGGCCCTGGCGGGACTCGAACCCCGGACCCTGGAGGTGTGACGCGTGCGTGCTAACCACTAAGCCACCGTGCGCCCCCTTTGTTTTGTTTTGTTTTGTTTTGTTTTAATAAAACCTCTGCACTTAGAGAATCAATCTCCGGAATCACAAGCCCACCTGAACTTATATTAGTTAGAACTTATATGTTTCTCATAGCATGGCATAAGTTGGATCAGATTTCTGGAGGTAACACCTGGCAAGTCTACCCATGACTCTTTTGAAGGGAAAACAAAATCTTTAACTTTCTTCCTATGAGGAAGAAACCTTGAGAGGAACCAGACTCAGAAGGGAACCCGTCCTCGTCTGGGTGACACCGGATAGTGCGATTATAAATCATTACTCTTCTATAACTGTACTATATAGTAAAAAAGTCCAAGTGTGTAACCAGGAACTTATGAGCTTATGAGCAACGTACAAATATGAGCATCAGAGTCTTTTCTGAACTCATTATAGTTTAAATGTGAAGTCTATTGTGACGTTATCAACTGTCCAATGATGGAGACGTGAGAGCAAAACTCGTTCGTGGGTAGCAATTGTAGGACATCTTCAGGGTGAGCTTTAGGCTGTCCATGTGAGGCCATACTTAGCAACGACAACTGGTTTTCAGGTGAGGAGAACTCCAACCAGAAGAAGGGCATCAGCATGGATCGGGCAGCTTTGTTTTTATCACCAGTCGTGTGAGAGAATGAAATCAGTCAAACATCCAGGTCATGGAACCGTGAACGCTTTCTCACGTCTGTCTGAACACTGGGTCACTGTTTCTTTCGCCAATGATGTGCGTGTCCTTGTCTTGTCCAAACACTAACACTGGCCGTGACTGTGAGAAACTTCGGTACAGGTTCAAACAAAGGAATGTGAGATAACCAGATGTGTACAGACATATGGGAGTGATTGAGGTGTATAAATCTAATGCACTTGATTCACTTGAAAGACGAGTCAACATGCTTCCTGCCTGGTTCTTCAGCGCACTTCTCCTGAGCCCTGTTCTTGGATTTCCCATCAATAAGAACGCCACAAGAAACAGCACAAGGTAAGACCCGGACCGCTAAGATGTGCCGTGTTTAAATGACCGAAGCTTCTTAAATTTGGATTTTTTTTTCCTGTAAAATATCTGAGTAACACTAATAACACGTTGTCTTTGATGTGTAGTAATAGAAGAATTCAATCGAATGGTTTTTTTTTTTCTTTTAGTAATGATGAAGATTCCCGTGTACAATCTAACCTAAACAATAACAGCTCTGATCTTTCAAAGTAAGCACGGTCTTGTCTCTTGGACATGAACTCAGACACTTCGGAATCTAATAAAGTTTCAAATGTTTCCTTGTTTGCCTTAGTTTCTCTACCAGGATGTTTTGTGTCATTTTCCAGCTGCAAAAAAAAAATGGGATTTAAATTACAGTTATATAAAAGCCCTCTGTGCACATTCTCTCCCTCACTGTAGCTTTGACCTGAGACCTGATTCGTCAGATTTAAAAAAAAAAAAGCACTTGATTGGGGCGGCTGTGGCTCAGTCGGTAGAGCGGGTTGTCCACTAATCCACTAATCGTAGGGTTGGTGGTTGGAATCCCGGCCCGGGTGATCACATGCCGAAGTGTCCTTGGGCAAGACACTGAACCCTAAGTTGCCCTCGATGGCAAGCTAGCACCTTGCATGCAGCTCTGCTACCATTGGTGTGTGAGTGTGTCTCATCTGTAAGTCGCTTGTAAATGTAAAAATGTAAAATGATATTTCTGTAAAGCTGCTTTGAGACAATGTACCATTGTAAAAAGCGCTATACAAATTAATTAATTAATTAATTAATTAATTAATGATGTCACTTTTTCACCCCCAAGTGTGAACGCAGTTGTTAGGCGCAGTGATATTAACCCATAGGAGCTTGTCAGTGATTTAACAGAAAGAAAATAAACATCAGCACTAGAACATACTCAAGGGTGGACTGAACATGCAAATGTTTAATGATGATCGTCACTAAAAGCTGAAATTAAAGGTTGTACCTACTGAGAATGGATGGATGATAGAACATGTCTATTCTGCACATGCACAGCTCACACAAGCGACCAGAGCTAGTACGTTTACAGCATTTCTAGCTGTCTCGCTAACTGTAACGCGATGATAAATGAAGCTCCCTAGCCGTGTATCGTTTAGGTGTGTGGCCTCGACTACAAAGCTTTGGAGTTGACTCTTTTCAATGACTGGAATCAGTGAATCGACTCTTTTTGGGATTGTGAACCAAAAGCTGGAAATATATACTATATATAAATATATATATATAATATTTCTATAAGTTACTCTGGCTCAAAACACTATTAATGATGTGGTGGGATGTAAGACTTATGTAAACATAAGGATGATGATGATGATGATGATGATGATGATGATGTAGTGACTTATTATGCTATGATATTATGATATTATGTTTATTATTTATTTTTTTCCACAGTCCGTGTCAGGACTCCTCCTGTAATGAAACTGAAGCTGGACCCTTCAGGAAGGTTTTGTGAGTATTCTGATATATGAATATGAATCCGACAGTTTATGTTTAATTAACGTCAGAATGTGTCACTTTTTTGTCAATGGACCCCTTAGATTCCTAAACACGATGCTCTGTGTAATTGTCCAGCTGCAGTCAGAAAAGTCAGAGATCGTAGAAGTACACTGAACTCATTGTCACGACTTTGTACTTTGTGATGCGGTGGATTAGTGGTTAGCACATTCGCCTCACACCTCCAGGGTCTGGGGTTCGAGTCCCGTCGGGGCCATGTTCTCCCCGTGTGTCGGGGGTTTCCTCCAGGTACTCCGGTTTCCTCCCCCAGTCCAAACACATGCATGGTAGGCAGATTGGCGTGTCTAAAGTGTCTGTAGTGTATGAATGTGTATGTGATTGTACCCTGTGATGGACTGGCACTCTGTCCAGGGTGTACCCCGCCTTGTGCCCGATGCTCCCTGGGATAGACTCCAGCTTCCCCGTGACCCTGAAAAGGAGTAAGCGGTTGAAGATGGATGGATGGATGTGTAATTTGTGATTATTAATGATGTGGTGGGATATATGACTTATGTATGAGGATGATTTAGTGAGTAATATATATATATATATATATATATATATATATATATATATATATATATATAATAAAAATATATTATAAATATATGTAAATAATTTATTTATTATTATTTTTTTCCCCACAGTGAATGTCAGGACCCCTCCTGTAATATTACTGTACAGCTACATTCATACTCCAGTGAACAGTGAGTATTCTGATATATGATTCCTTAGATTCCTAAACAAGACGCTCTGTGTAATTGTCCAGCTGCAGCCACAAGGCAGGTTGGGGTCATGAATTCAGGCTGTTGATGCCAAATTCTGACCCTACCATCTACATCAATATCCATCCATCCATCCATCCATCAAAATTCCAGACTTAAATCCAATTTAGTCAATTCTTATTCTTATTCTTATTCTCCTTATTCGTAGCTTTAGTGTATATATATATATATAAAAACCTCTGTTTGATCATGTGACCATTTGTTTTTCCTTTAGCAGGATAACTACAACCTGTCTATTACCGACATGCTCCATCCATGGTCTCGAATTGAGTCTGCGTC
Source organism: Noturus placidus (assembly GCA_022414735.1). Classification (NCBI taxonomy): domain Eukaryota; kingdom Metazoa; phylum Chordata; class Actinopteri; order Siluriformes; family Ictaluridae; genus Noturus; species Noturus placidus. The sequence continues at coordinate 102,426 of JAFFST010045106.1, read as the reverse complement.
CTGGAGATGAAAAAGCGGGCGGAGCTGCCTCCTCAGCTCATGGCCCTGGCAAGAAATAGGAGGTGAAAAGGAGGATTGTGAAAAACAGAATCGCATAATACAACATTTCATATAAGTAAATATTGGGAGTTAATTAGCTGATTTGTGAGAAATGAACTGCAATTAAGCGAGGGAACTTCATGAGTCAGTCTACTGACTTTGCAGCGGGGTTCATTTTCTTGATAAAAACCAAGATAAGAAAAGTTGACCGCCCTTTATTCATGATGAAAAGTAAACAGTAAATTAGTGAGAATTATATATGTACAGTCAGGTCCAGAAGTATTTGGACAGCGGCACAGTTTTGGTCATTATGCCTCTGTACACCACCACAATGGCAGTAACATGTGACCGAGGCCCCCCTTTTGCAAGATGTCTTTAAAACGCATTCAAATCTTTACATTAGATTACATTAGGAATTGAGTGTGTGTGTGTGTGTGTGTGTGTGCGCACGGTGGCTTAGTGGTTAGCACGTTCGCCTCACACCTCCAGGGTCCAGGGTTCGAGTCCCGCCAGGGCCATGTGTGTGC
>JAFFST010045106.1:86820-96939 GCA_022414735.1 Noturus placidus | reverse complement strand
CCAGGGTGTACCCCGCCTTGTGCCTGATGCTTCCTGGGATAGACTCCAGGTTCCCCCGTGACCCTGATAAAGGAGTAAGCGGTTGAAGATGGATGGATGGAGATATATATATATATATATATAAGGTCATACACACATTATATTACCTATGACAGATGTATTAATGCAGAGGGGTTGTATATATATATATACACACACATATACACACACACACAACCTCTCTGCATTAAGCATAACCATATATATATATATGGTTATTCTTAACGCAGAGAGGTTGTGTGTGTATATATATATATATATATATATAAAATAAATAAAGTTTACAATCTGGCAACTATGCAGTATAAATATCCCCGCGTAGTTTCGCCCACTCTGGCACCCGCGTCCCCCTCCCAGAGCTCATCCCAGCAGCGGTGTGAGGAAAAGCGAGACCGCATTCAAAGCGAAACTCTGGAAAACAAAGCCAACTTTCTGCTCACGGCTTCATTTGCGCGTCTCTAAACCCAGCGCGGGATTAAAGCTGCACGTCTGGGACTTTTCTTCGCCTTCCGGTGTGTTGGTGAGTTTTCTTTCTGAGGGAAATAAGCGAGGGGGGCGAAAAGTTTTCAGCAGGACGGGAGTTTTGTAATCCTCCATTTTGAAGCGCGTCACTCAAACTGTTCGAAAAGTCTGTAATGGAAGCGCTCATTATTCCTTCCTGTGTGTTTTGACTTGTGTTTGAACCACGCGTTTCATGTTGAGCTCTCCCCCAAAACTGCAATGGAGGAAGTTTGTACCCGTGTTGTGGGAATGCCACGGGGGGGGGGGGTGTGGGGGGGGGCAGGTCACGGGCTCGCGCGCTCGCGCGACGCTAAAACTGTGTTAGTTTGAGTCTTTTAAATAATTTTCTCACTTTATCAACTCCTTTCGGCTTTGGAGAGGATATATTATGGTCATAAAGCATCCTTATAATTAGTTACAGATGCTAAATGTGGAGAGAACGAGTTTTTGAACGCTTTTTCCTAATTACCACGACTAGTCGTAACTAGCCGACGTTACTTGTTTGCGCATGCGCAAACTTAGTTGGTCACTTGTTTGCGCATGCGCAAACTTGGTTGGTGACTTGTTTGCGCATGCGCAAACTTGGTTGGTGACTTGTTTGCGCATGCGCAAACTTGGTTGGTGACTTGTTTGCGCATGCGCAAAAGTTGGTTGGTGACTTGTTTGCGCATGCGCAGAAGCGTGGTCGCTCCTCTGGCGGTTAAACAGTGTTTAATGTGAGGTTTTTAACGCACCTAGGTCCAGAGAAATGCTCTAATCGGACACCTGTAGTGTTCAGGGACGTGGGCTGCATCCAGAATCACTCCCTACGCCCTACATAGGTGCCCTATAATAATGCTTTATTATTATAATGACCAAACTTGGTTACTTGTTTGCGCATGCGCAGAAGCGTGGTCGCTGCTCCTGAGGTTAAACAGTGTTTAATGTGAGGTTTTAAAGCACCTAGGCTGCATCCAGAATCACTCCCTACGCCCTACATAGGTGCCCTATAATAATGCTTTATACACTATTTAACGGTTTATAAAGCTTTTGGGAGTAATTTTTGCTTTGTGAGGCCCTTAAAAATGGACAGCGTGTTCATGAGCGTGGACGTGATGGAGTTTATCCTCTGCATTCAGGTGAAAGCTTTGCATTAGAGCTGGACGAGATGCGGTTCGGTCTCGGTAGATGGTGCACTTATATAGCGCTTCTATCCAAAGCGCTTTACACTGTGTCTCATTCACACACTCACACACCAATGGGAGCAGAGCTGCATGCAAGGCACTAACTTGCCATCGGGAGCAACTTGGGGTTCAGTGTCTTGCCCAAGGACACTTAGGCATGTGCAGTCATGTGGACCGGGAATCGAACCATCAACCCTATGATTAGTGGACGACCCGCTCTACCACCTGGTCCACAGCTGTCTGGGTGTTGCTGCGGTGCGCTGTGGGTGTTGCTGCGGTGCGCTCTGGGTGTTGCTGCGGTGCGCTTGATCAGGACTGTTTAAATGCCAGCTGATTACATCACACCACTACATCGGGAGCTGTTTTGTAGACTGGTGTACGGATCACTAGATGATGGCGACGGACACTTGCGGTATTTCGACATTGAGGCTGAAACCATGAGTATCGGCTAATATCCATACCCATTCCATAGATTGGATCTTGAGTGGTCCAGCCGGTCAGAACGACTTGTATTTCGGCCTCGTGTGTCTCGTGTTTTGAGCACTGATTTTCCGGATTAGTAATCCTTTTTTTTTTTTTTTTTTTTTTTTTTTTTTAAATTAAATTATCTTTTAAAACAATTGTATTTAAACATTGCATTTAAGTACTCGCGAGAATGTGAAGGATGCGTAGAAATGTGATGTGTCCTGCCAGAGTTCTCCACTCCCTCCCAACAGCCCCTAAAGCCTTCAGTGTTCTTGATTAAACCCCGCCTGCCGTACCTGATGGCTGATCGATAGCTCTCTGGTCAGCACGCCGGGGGCGGATTAGAGAACCGGGTCAGAGACACGTGATTGTTCGAGCAAGTCCCCTGTGTCTAGTTTGAACTTGGGATTTATTTATTTATTTATTTATTTATTTATTTATTTAAATGTAAGCTTTAGGTTCACCGACTCTACTGTGCCTCTTGTGCACTAAAAAACCTCTTGTGCGCTCTTCTGTGTCTAGGGACGGTTAGCCTGCTTATACCACTGTGCCGAAAATGGGTTAAAAATGTCATTGGCTAGCTTACAAGTTTCTTGACTGGTAATATATATGATGTATAACGAAGCGTTCATGCCTAATTCCAGAGATGAAAATGATATACATATAAAAATATATACAATTTTCCTTCGCAGAACCTCCCGAGAACATGACGGCCATTAACACCCCCAACATCAACTTCAAATGGGATCCCAAGAGCCTGGAGATCCGCACACTAGCTGTGGAGAGACTCCTGGAGCCGCTCGTCACGCAGGTAGAGCTCCGTCAACGATAAAAGGCGGCGTTTTATTATTTACGTTTAGTTTCGTCGCACCGCGTTGGAGTATTCTGTGTATTTTCACGATCGGTGACGTAGATGTGCGTCCTGCACGTTCCGGGCTGCTTTTTTTTTTTTTTTTTTTTTAAATAACCTGCGCTTCGGTTCTAGGTGACCACTCTGGTGAACTCGAGCAACAAGGGTCCTTCCAACAAAAAGAAGGGGCGCTCCAAAAAGGCACACGTTCTGGCTGCCTCGGTGGAGAGCGCCACGCAGAACTTCCTGGAGAAAGGTGAAAAGATCGCCAAGGAGAGCCAGTTTCTCAAAGAGGAGCTCACCGCCGCTGTGGAGGACGTCCGCAAGCAAGGTACGTTCCTCTTGTGTGGATTTCAACAGGGTCTGAATACAGAAAGAGCTGCTTTTGTTGAACACCTCGTCGACCTGACATTTCAGCGCGTCGACCTCTCAACACCAGTTCCTTCCCCGTTTAGAGTGACGTCAAACCAACATGGCCGCTCGCACTGTGAATTGTCTAGAGTTCTTCTGTTAGGAATTACTTTCCCACTATAATCGCTAGAAACTGCTCCAATCCGGTGCGAGAGAGTGCCACTTAGACACACTGGGTTGTTTATGATGTGATCTTTATTTATTCTGAGCATGTTCCCACCTGCACCGTATGGAGGAACACGCCAGGGTCCCAGGCGAACAAGACTGAACACCGAATCCGTTAAAGATCTGTTCCTAATCTGATTTGCTTGCTCACATAAACTGAGGCTGTGTTTAGTTTTAAACCGGTCGCACCACTTTCTCTGCGTCTCCGTGTCTGGTCGATTGCATCATTACACGCCTCTTTTGCTTTCCCGTGATAGAAGACGAGGAGGCAGGTTAAGTGAGACAGTTTCCTCTGTCAGCTTCACCTGCTCCCTGTTTTGCTCCTGGCTTGTTTGCTATGAATATCCTAAAAGCCTGTTGATTTTAATGCGATGTGACCGTGGCGCTGTACTTGGAAACCGCTCCTTCATTTTGTGTGTGTGTGTGTTTAAACAATGCGCATCAACTCCAGGTGACTGGAGCGACGGTGCTTTCGGCGCTCGGCTTCTCTCGCAGGGGACTGAAGGGTTTTTTTGCATAGCGTCCTGCACAGATCTTCACGCGTTGCTAGCTACCGTATGCAGCACGTTTTAACCGTTTATAGTTGCATTTAATGTCATGGAACATCCATGAAAACGGTTATCGCGTCTGTTCTTGCAGATATAAAGTCATTCCATCACAAGTCTCTCTCTCTCTCTCTCTCTCTCTCCGTAATAAATCGTAGACACCGCTGTACTGAAGACTGTTGCGAAAGTGCTGAAGCTGGAGACTCCTTCCATAAATCTGGCTGCCTCCCCACAGGAAGCGGTGAATGAGCCGTTACCATGGAAACGATCACGGGCGTTAATATGAGCCTCGCTGCTGTTAAAAAACGTTCAGAAACTAAAGTTATTTTATGTTTAACGCGGCCTAATCGTCCGTATTTAATGGTCGGTTTGTGTGTGTGTAAAGAGCGCATGCTACAGAGTCAATATTGTAATGATTTGGATTTAATTGCAGCTCCGGTCTCTCTTCTCTGAGCGTGTATTCCTGACCGGTTGTTCAGTCGTGGGTGTTGGGTCAGCGTGCGACATTATGAAGACCACACCAGTCATAAAGTATTTAACAATGTGAACACCCCTTTATTTATAGATATTTTTTTTTTCCTCTCTCTTTTCTGTAAGGTCACGATCTGTACTAGTGGTGCAAGTATGTCAGGTTTCTTTAGGGCTTTACACGGGTCCTAACCCACGTTTGAAGCACTTCATTTAATCGACTCGCTCGTCAGAGTATTTTGAAACTCTTAAACGTGTCTAGGGAAAAGATTTTCATCATTCATGGTCTGAAGATTACCCATAACCACCCAGCCATCTCGGTCAGATGGTATCTGGAGTCAGGATGTGACCCGCGAAAGCGCCGCATATGTCGAAGTCTGCTTCTGTAGGGCCGAGTAGGTCATATCTCAGGGACGGAGTCGTCTTTAGTCTGTAGAACAGCCTTGTGGTGCTCTGTTATACGGTGTCATCGGTGTTAAACCTCCTGTTTGTTTTAGTTCTCTGCAGTGTTGTTGTGTGCTCTAGTAGTTCTAATATAAATGGTAGTGCCATAAACTGTTATTCAGCTGCTATTACGGCTGCCGCTTCAATTCAGGCTCATAAAAGTGTAAAAATGTACCCCATACTTTAGCTCTGTTATTTAGATCAAAAAAACCGAACATAAACCTTTCAGGAATGGATAAATCGCACAGATTAATTCATTCACAGGGAAAGTAAACCCTCCAGTGTGTTGTGCAGAACTACCGTATGTTCCGCACTATAAGGCGCACCTAAAAGCCTTAAATTCTCTCAAAAATCTGCCGTGAGCCTAATAATCCGGTGCGCCTTATGTGTGGACTGAGTTCCAAAATCTGTACAAATGTTGTGCGACTTTGGCAAACGCTCTGATTGATTGACTGTCGGACCATTTCCCGCTGACAGAGGGACGTAATACGTACACTACGTACACTGGCAGCGATAAACCAATCAGAGAATATTACGTAATATGTACAGTATACGCTTAACTCCGCCACGCCTCCGGTAGGTATACTACCGGTATTCTGCAAAGCATGTGTTGAATAAAGTCCAACTCACTGTTTTGCATCCGTTACCTTTTTTTTTTTTTTTAGACCGTTGTCACGAAGTTGGAGGCAATAAATAAGTGCAGGAGAACCTTCTTTATTTAAGAACAAAACAAGCACCGCTTAGCATCCCTGGCTAAGGCTAACTGTACTGGCTTCGGCTAAGGCTAACCATACTTCATTCAGCAAACAGACAGACCTTCAAACAAAGAGCAATAACGCGCAATGTGCTCTTAGCCCCGAGGGGTTTAAATACTCAACATAATCAAACCAAACATGACACAGCTGGGATATCATCACCGAATCCAGCACAATAGGTCACGTGTCTAGAGTTGATTCATGCTGGGGTGCCATCTGCTGGCCGACGCGTAACAACCGTATGTTTTAGCACGCGCCGTATAACACGGTGCGCCTTATGTATTAGTCAAGTACAGAAATAGACCCCGTAATTGAGACTCCGCCGTATAATCCGGTGTGCCTTATAGTGCAGGAAATACGGTGTGTTTTGTTTACATGGAAACCTAAACGACGGGCGAATGAGTTTGATAATGCAGCATGCTAACAAAGACACAAACTAGCTGCTTATCTTCACTAGTGTTACCCAGTGCTGACGTCTGGCTAGAAGAAGACCAAAGGAAATGTCTCCTCACTTTTTCAATGAGTTACACGGTGTGTACAAGTGTTTACTTTAGAGCACGCCCATGCTTAAACCCTAGAGGTCGACCTCGCACTTCCGAGTGCAGCATTTTAAATGGTAAATGGAGCACTTGTTTAGCGCTTTTATCCAAAGCGCTTTACACTGTGTCTCATTCACTCACACACACACACACACACACACACACCAATGGGAGCAGAGCTGGTGACGTAATGACGTGTGCTGTTAATCGATCAATGTTCTAGAACATGTCACGGGAACATGAAAGGAGTATTCTAAAAGTGACTCATGTAAACGCCTTAATCAGAATATTCTTATTCAGAATGAAGGTTAGTGATTAGATTATTGCTGTCCGTGTAAACTGTTTGTCACTGTTTATGAATTCTAGGTAAACAATTCGGACGTTTTTGAGTTTTGTTTCATTCAAGCTCTTGTTTTCCGATGTCCAAACCGGGGCAGATTCAGGGTGTTTAGTGTTGTTTGGAGTAACATGTCTGACATCTGCACGCTGCAGTGCGAATTATCGGGTGGTGTTGGCCAGGGCGAGTGTGTACTGTTGGAGCGCACGCCAGCAGTTTGCTCTGACACTCTGGAGTGCGAGATTCGATTTGGGACTCGCCGGTCGGTACGGGATCCAGCGCCAGACTGCCGCTGACTCTTCTGTTTATACGGTGTCAATCTCGAGCAGCTTACGACGGCCTCTCTCATGCGGAACAGAAACCCGAAACGCTCGTCGTTTAGGCGCATTACCCGGAGCCCTTGTGAAAATAACACCATAAATTAGGTTCTTCAGCAGCACAACGGTATTAAATGTCTTATTTTGTTAGATTATGAGCCGCAGCTTGTCAGCGGGTTTAAAAATAAGCAGCGCCTGCTGGATTAAATTGCTACGTAATGTACGGTTAAGGTTCACCGAACGTCTGTTCATCCCCGACAGTACGGTTCATTGCTCGTGGCTAAATCACCGGCCCCAAAAAACCCATTTACGGCCATTTTCAGCCTTATCATAACGGCCGCTATGAGCCGAGAACAACCCGGTGTTTTTGTTATGTACTCTCTGTACGCTGGGATGAAAGTACATCATTTGTCAGGGTTGTGCGAGGCTTAGACTTCCTCAGAAACGGTCCGCACACAGGCTCAAGATACGGCAGATAAGGCATGATTGTGGTCCGGCTGTTCGGCTGCTTATTCGTGATCATATCGCCGGGCTGCTGAGACGATGCTTATTCACTACTCGAACGCCAGGTCGAGAGCTCAAGATCCGTATCTCTGGATATTTGGCGATTGAGACGTGCACGTAAGGAAGTTGAATTCGTTTATACATAATATTTTGGGCCCAGGGTGATCTCAAAGCTTTATAATGTAGAGATTTTACTGCTTTTTTTAAAATTTCTATTTTATACCTTCGAAAAGATGGATCAGATACGAGTAAATGGAATCTCAAGTATATTTTGTTGGCTGTAAGGACGCCTAGGCCTCATAACATAAAATGCAGACATTTTCCCAGGAGCACTGCACATGACGGGTCAAGTCTTCGTGGGTCGCAGCTTTAAGTTTATAATCCAGGTCGTTCTGTTCCGAGTGTGAGCCTTAATCCCAGGTCTCTTTACTCTTCAGGGTATTTTACAGAGGGATTTTAAAGTCCCTTTGAAGTGCCTCGATTATCCGATGTGTTGAGGGCATTTACACTGAAGCAGGAGGTCTGGGTGGGATGTATTGAGTAGCTCCTCCCACTTAAAAAAAAAAAATGAAGTTGAGAATAAGAAGTGAAGGAATTCAAGACTTTTCCTTCTTCACCAACTTGCGATTTTTATTTTATTTTTTTTAATATATCGTTGTGGGCGGGACAGTTCAGCTTCTAGAGAGTTCTGATTGGACAGAAAATGTGATGAGAAGCTGAAGTGCAGAATGATCCGAATCGGTGGTGTTTTGAATGCGTCTATCTCGTAAACGCAAATTTTGTCTTTGTTTTGGAGGACACTAGCTTATAGATAACCTGAAGACTAGAAGTATTCATACTAAAAGCCACAAAACGTCCATTTTTCTTTCCTCCTGTGGGGACTTTAAGTGCTTGCTCCAGCATCGTATACCTACAAACTGCTTATAGACTCGCGTGAACACAACTCCAGGGCTTTAATGATTTGAGTCCGATCATAAGAACCTCGTTTGTTTCTCGTGAAGGAGAATCGTAGAAGTTCTTCATAGCCCTTAAGAGAAGTGTTTTCATCATGTATAACACTTTATTCCGTGAAAATATAAAAGGATATGTTTAAAAAACAAAGCCTCTCCTTATCTCTCGGGGTCTTGGTGTCGATTTGCGGCGCTGGTATTTACGTATGCTGCAAGAGATTCAAAACGAATCGCTTTAATGGAAATCTTAGTCTTAATTTAATACCGGATCGGCGTCACGTGTTTGGTGCAGCGTCAAGAGGTTTAATGGAGGAGTAAATGCTTGTCGAAACCGTAGTGGCGTTATAATGGCAGATGTAGGATAATGTACTGCCACTACCCCGGGCGAGAACGGAGTACACGCACGCGTCCCTCTCTCTTTACTGAGACGTCCACGGCCAGCCGAAGGCTCTCACGAAGAGCTGAGACGGACCAGAGTTTATTAAAGACACGCTGATCCTATCGGGCTCAGGCGAATGTCCATATCGATCCCGCCCTCGGGGGGGGGAGACCCCCCTTGGGATGGGTTTATCTACAGAGCCTTAAGCGCCGTAGTTTACAGCATGATGCTACAGAATAATGAACTCTGGACGGAATACTGCCCCTGGGCCATGCTGTTCTAGGAAAATAATCACCGACGACTGGGACGAGAAGCAGCGTTACTACCCTCGAGCACCCTGGCACATCCTGAAGTGGTTTAGACATTACAATCCGTTGACTTTGGTGCTTGGAGCCCTAAATATAATGGTGTGAATATTATGGGTTTGTGATTTAAAAAAAAATGCATCAGTGTAACACTAAAAATACTCAGTCCCAGCCTTAACATTGCGAGCGTCGGATGTAAAAGACTACAGGTTTTATTCTAATCGCACACAGTGTGTAACTCTGTATGATCAGGAGTCTTAACCCGTCTAGTTTTTGTGTTTATTTGGTTGTAAATTGATTTAATGGCTGCACTGTAGCAGTTCAACATAAACAGCTTTAAGGTATTGTGTGTGTGTGTGTGTGTGAGACCAGAGATGATCCGACTAGTCTGTTCATGTTTTCATTACTGTAGCCTTATTAAAATGGTGTCAATAAGCGAGTACGTTGTGGGTGTGATCATCTACGTCGTGTTTAGAGGAGTTCTCTGTAGTAATGGTCCCTCAGGGTCACGCTTAACTGCTAGGTCTGTTCAGTATTAGATGACTGTAGGTTCCTGTTCATATCTGACTCGTGTTTGTATAACGAGGAGTTTTCTCATCTCGGAGGTCTCGGTAAAGACGAGTCGGTTGTGTTAAAAAGGCTTTTGAGAGGTTTAGAGAGGTTTAGTGTTGACCGAATATATCTGAGCAGATTTGCCTCTGCTTCTTTGTCTTGATGAGCTCAATAGCTGCCTCGGACACTGGTTTTGGATGCGTTTGGAAGTTCTTGTTCCGCAGTTGACCCGGAACGTTTCTGAGCTGGGTTTCTGCTGGCTATTGTGACAGCCCTGAGCTTCGAATGGGGTTTTTGATGGAAATTTCCTCGGGTGAAATGTATCCCGTCACCAAAATTCAGCGTGTCGTGAGGAGTGAAAGACTTCCGGGGGTTCTGCTGGAGGAGAATATCTATTTTTTTTTTTTTTTTTTTTTTTTTTCAAAACACT
>JAFFST010045106.1:75082-86800 GCA_022414735.1 Noturus placidus | reverse complement strand
GGGGGGGGAAAATTTTTTTTTTTTTTTTTTTTTTTTTCTCAAAACACTGGTACAATTTTTACATTTAAAGAATAATGCTTGGTTTTTATTTATTTATTTATTTATTTATTTTCCTGTTTCTAGTTACACGTAATGTTGGATCCTGTTCTCACTTGTATTAAAGCGGCTATATGCATACTTTTCTCCAACACGGACTCTCCCGTCTAAACTCCTGTAGACTTTCCTGTGGTGGAAAACAAAGCGCTGACACTGGAGACTCCTTCCATAAATGTTACACAAGCATCTCCTTGGAGAAAATTTCACCTCCTCAACGATTTTTCTTTCAGGTCAGGGCGGCTGTGGCGCAGGTGGTAGAGCGGGGTCTCCACTAATCGTAGGGTTGGAGGTTCGATTCCCGGCCCGGATGACCACATACCGAAGCGTCCTTGGGCAAGACACTGAACCCTAAGTTGCTCCCGATGGCAAGTTAGCGCCTTGCATGGCAGCTCTGCTACCATTGGTGTGTGTGGATAAAAGCGCTCTATAAGTGCGCCATTTACCATTTTAGATTAGACCACATGGCGCGTCTTCTGTACAAGTCCCAGTGGACGAGCTGTTATAGAAACTATAACGAATTCGAACAAGAATTTGTAGCCTCACTAGTGTCCGAGCCTTCTGGCCAATCAGGATCCAGAATTTGCATCGCTGTGCTGCAAGTCGAACTCTTTCTGTCCTGAGCAGCGATCACGCTTTTCCCAGCGTTTGGCGTCGTGTTTACGGAGATTATCCCTGAAGCGTTGCTTTATTCCACCAGGTCACCGAGTCTCTGCAGTAGGAGAACGCACTCTGCTTCCCCAGCAGAAAGTTAATGGAAACCTCTGCACTTTTTCAGCATAAAATGGACACCTGACTGCTCCTAAAGCTGCAGCGAAGCTCGTGCGTTCTTTCAAGTTTTCCCTCTGACGTCGTGTATATACATATGCTGTAGTCATGGTGACGCCAGGATATGTGTTCCTGTACAACGGCTCTCTTAAATCCTCAAGTCTGATTGATCGGGTTTTCATTTTCTGTCACAGCAGGGCCGCTCTCTCCAAATCGCAGGTTTGTATTAATCCGGGCGGTCTCGTATGTTTATCGTTTCTATAGTAACAACTACTCGGGGACTCGTATGGTGGTCGCTCAACATGGATGGAGTCAAACGGTGCGTAACAGTCGATTTATGGTGACCTTTTCTGCGAGATGTTTATAGAACATTGATGAACGGAGTCTCCCGTGTCAGCGTTGTTGACGGTGTGACTGGAATGAGCTCCACGTGGTGAGAATGTATTTAAATATGTTGTCGTCGTCAAAAAAAAAAAAGACAGTTTGTTATTGTTGGCAAATCGCTGCAGTTTAAGAGGAATTAAACGCTCGGAGACGTGCTGCTGTGTATCCCAGACCAGACGGTTCTAACCAAAACAAACCAGGTACGAGGACACCATTACAACCTGCTGAATCCCAGGACATGGCGGTATCCGTAATGAACGAGCGGACACGGCTGCCTTACAGAAATAATCAGAGCAGGCCGAATCCCGCCTTCCCACCAAACCTCTGATGCGTAATAGTCCAATCGCAAAGTGGAATGGGGAAAAATGAACCGAATAACAGATGATTTGAAATGATCATTTAAATCCAGACACGGCCGTGCGATCTACACCACGAATGCGTAGTGAAAAGGTCAAGAACGTCGTAAATGGCAATATCGCTACACTCTATTGCATATAAAGCATGCTCTTTTAGCTTGCCCTATCTTTAATGTTCTGAGAGAACATGTTTTAACTGGAAAACGTTTATCATCACGAGTTCATCTAAAGAAACGGACATGTTGCACAGAAGCGTTTAACCTCTTAAAGCAGGTGTGACTGTTCTCTCTTCCTTTGAGATGTTGAGTAATCCGCTAGAAGAGCGGCGACGAACCGAAATACTACTGCTGCATGCTGTAGGACAAACCGAGCCTCTGCATCATCACACCACCTCATGGTTGATTGTCTTTCTATCCCAGCATGCTCACCATGTGCGGTGTTTCTTACTCGCCTGACGTGGAAGGCGGGGCAGTGTAATTCAGGTTTTTGTTCGGTTTTAAAAATAGATGGGTAGGAATTTAAATGAATACACGTACTCGATTGTATTTTTATTTATCTTTTGACGTATTTTGTGCCGAGCCGCGCATTATGAATTGGTTTAATTCTCCTGTATGTTCTGCAGGATCGTACGCGGAACGTAACGAGATCCACACGGGTGTCGTTGACGTGGTAGAAATGCTGTCCAGTTTCCATATGAGTGCAGACCCAGTTTTAGTTTTATTCGCCCCACGTTTCAGTTCTCAGATCCTCCGGAGATCAATCATGGTATATTCTAGACTTCATTATTAAATCTGTTCCAGCTGTCCGTTAGCGCCACATGTTCAGCGAGTCATGGCGAGCTTGCTTTGCCGCGTGGAAGCTTTTGACGCCATCTTTCTATGAAGATATGAAGCAAGACAAGAACCTTCACTTCTGCTGAGACAAAATCCAGAGACGGGAAGCTCGACTTGTTCCGTGTGGAAGTGAGGCTGCTGTTAACAAGTTTAGTTTGTAGAGTTGAAGTGTTTATCCTGGTGGAGTCGTTCTGCCAGTGGTGGGGAAGCACCGCGCTCGAGTTGAGCTTTCTACCTCATTTAACACCTCTGATGGAGCTCTTCAGGAGTGTTGTGTCCTGCAGGGAGAGGAGCTCAGCAACCCTGACTTGATCAGCAGGAAGTTTTCTTTTTCTACTTGTTGGATGACTGAAGTTACAAAAAAAAAAAACCAAACAAACACGAATAAACTAGATGAAACTCCGGCGTCGGTTATTCCGGCGCACTGCTGGACAAACGTCAGAATGTATACGCTGCATGTCCTGGACGTCTGCGCTAGCAATTCCCCCAACGCTGCTTACATTTCTGAATCTCTCCCGAACGTGGTCTTGGCCACTTCACACCCACCAGTCAGCTCTCTGCTATATGGCTGCTACCAAACCCAGGAGGTTGAAGAGGATGGCTTGATTCCTCCAAGAGCTGCTGCTCGTGCTGCATCACAGGCCAGTGTACCGCGCCCTGACGAAAGTGCTATCTGCGCTCTTCCACATACCCGAGCGTGCGCACACACACGGTTGACTAGTGTCGCTGTTCTAGACCGAGGAAAGTCTATTAGTCCAGCCAGGATTGTGCAATCGTGGACATTAACTCAAAATCAAATGACCGCCATTTATTTATTTATTTTGTGTGTTATTTCTCAGATTTGGGCCAAGATACACCGTCGCAACGTGCGTTCAGCCGAAGCCCTCTTCGATTCACGTGCGTCAAACAGGAGTAGAACTAAAAGGTCTCGTTTTACCAACAAACCTCGCTGTGAAAGACCGTGCAAACCTACTTCCTGTTTCCAAAATCGAGCGTTTCTAACCACAACAATCAAGGGAGCCTGAAATTGTTCCCGTTCTATTGGAGAATGGTTCTCACGGACTCAGAAATGGGTTTAATATCGATTCTGTAACGATCTCGTAATGAGAAATACTCCACTTCACTTGCTATGCTGCGGTTTTTTTTTCTGAAACGCGAGCAGACTAGACTTCTTTGTACAAGGAAGCTTGTGTGTACGAGAATACACTTAAATCTTAAGCTGCATTATGCTTCCATTTGCTGTAGCAACTCTTGGACTAACTCCTATGTGACAGTGTTTAAGCCACAAGGTTCTTACACACTACACAATGTATGAAAACTGGCACATTTTAGAGCCTGTGTGCTTGTCTCTCTCTCTCTCTCTCTCTCTGTGTGTCTCTCTCTCTCGCTCTCTCTGTGTGTCTATTTTCAGGAGAGGCCATGCGTCAGGCCTCGGGCGAGTTTGCCGAGGACCCCTGCTCCTCGGTGAAGAGAGGGAACATGGTGCGAGCGGCTCGGGCTCTTCTCTCAGCCGTCACACACCTGCTGGTGCTGGCCGACATGTCCGACGTCTACCTGCTCCTTCTACAGCTCAAACTGGTGATGCATGCGCGCACACATTCGATTTCTTTAATAGTAATGTCTATTAACTCCCACCGTCATGAAGATTGAAACATGGGCAGCTCTCTTGACTTGGGCGTGTCCTTTTGGCTCAATGGATTCTCTCACACGGTCTCGCGTTATCCCTTTTGAATTAGTTGTTGCTATAGAAACAACAAAGCATCAGAGCGAACGTGCTCAGAGCTGCTCTTTATAGGAAATGGACCGACACCCCCTGACCCGAGCATTCACCAGCGCCGTGGTGCTCAAATAAAAATATAATAATCTTAATAACCATGACTTTAAATGTCTCACTGGGCTTTTAGAAAGAGATCATCGTCCTAATCATCACCGGTGTGTCAAAGGGAAAAGGTTCTTAGGAAAATGCAAGAGAAGAGTACTTTAGTTCCTCTGTGGCTGTTCATTCACCTTACGAGCAGTGGTTCATGGGATGCACGCTCGCTCATCTCGCCAAATTAGCGTGTAGAAAATGTCAGGGAGCGTTATTTTAATTTTGATCCTGCGCTATGATTGTGCAGCAGTGCGGTTCCGGGGCTAACGGGCAGGAACGTGGCTGAAGAGCTCTACAGGTGGAGTTTTTGTGTTCTCGGTCAGGTCTGGTCAGCACCGTGGCCTCGAGCCAGCCGGCGGATCCTGAACGCCTCTTTTTATAGCTGCCCTTTCCATTATCTCGGCCTCTCTTCAGCGTGCGTGTGGGAGCGCCACGGAAAACTGAAGGGTGTGTCGCAGAGGACCCGGCCACTTAACCCAAAGTGTTTTCACTCCCGCCAGAGCAAATATAACGAGACATGCGGTCGGAGTCGGGTTTTTTTTGGCCCGAGCCGATTGGCACTGCTTTTCTCTTCTCCTCTCTCTGTTCTGGGTGTTTTTAGAGTCACTAACGCCTCCCGTAGAGAACCGGTCCAAACTGGGGTGTGTGTGTGTGTGTGTGTGTGTGTGTGTGTGTATAACTCCAGTAAAAGGCTCATGATTACACTTTATAAACCCGCCCACCCCCCAAATATGTAATATTAAGGTGTTCTAGGTTCTAGAAGTCCAGCATCATAGAACAATAAAAAAACAAAACAAAGGCCTTTACAGAACTTTACAGAACTCATTTACTCAATACACACATTTATATACAACTTTATGAACTTATTTCTTTAAGTTTGTTGTTCCTTGCACTTATACTTTATACTTTTATAGACTATAAAATGTATATCTATTGACCCTAAGATGCTGGACCTATGGGACACCCTGTATAATGTGACCTTAGTCCCAAACACGAAGTGTCTTATTCAGTGGTGGAATGAACTTCCAAAGCACTTGCACCTCGACTCGGCACACTTCGCTTCTTCTAGAACTCGGTGAATAGATCTTGTATAGTAGCACTACTTGTATTGTTCTCTGCTTGATATCACTTTGCTTGTATCTCTCATTTGTAAGTCGCTTTGGATAAAAGCGTCTGCTAAGTGAATAAATGTTAATGTAGATATAATACGCCAGACACATGCAATAAAATAAGCTAATTCAATGAAGGCGTGTCTTTTAAATACTGTATGTAAAGTTGAACAGTGGAAATGAAGGCAGTGTTTGGGCCCAGTTTGTAATCCTGCACTCTTGTGGTTTGTGGAGAATTTCTGTCTCTCTCTCTCTCTGTCTGTCTGTCTGTGTGTCTCTCACTTTGTGTCTGTCTGTGTGTCTCTCTTTGTGTGTGTCTGTCTGTGTGTCTCTCTCTTTGTGTCTGTCTGTCTGTCTGTGTGTCTCTCTCTTTGTGTCCGTCTGTCTGTGTGTGTCTCTCTCTTTGTGTCCGTCTGTCTGTGTGTGTCTCTCTCTTTGTGTCTGTCTGTCTGTGTGTCTCTCTCTTTGTGTCCGTCTGTCTGTGTGTGTCTCGCGCGCTCTCTGTCTCTGTACACTCCTTCTTGGGTTAGATTTGATTCGATTTGTTCACATTAGCGTGATGGGCCTTTTGGCGCAAACCAGATTAGTGTCACTGAGCTCCTCTGAAATTCGATAGCTATTGAATCACGGTGTGTCTGGTCCTTAATGCGGTGCGGACGTTTCCGCTCACGACCGCGGGCCGAGCGATTCCGCAACGTCGCCAAAACCCGCAAGACTTCTGCGAGATCGCTGTCTTTTCTATCGTGTAATACCAAGTCTCCGAACTCCGATTTGTGCACTTCGTAATGGTAATAATGAACATGGATACATTGTTCTACTCTCTCTGTTAATCAGTGCTTACACCCATTATCCCTTCATGTACAGTGTGTGTGTGTGTGCGCGTGCGCTGCATGTTTATACCACAGCACTGATGAGTTCAGGATTCTGATTGGTCACAAGCTTAAAATGATCACTTTTAAATTTGAGACGGAGGCTGTTGACCGTTTATAGCCGCTGTAATGTAAGCGAGAACAGAATCTATGAAGTGCTAAACGGTTTAAAAGCACACTCCTTCTCAAAAAAAGAATTATTGAGTGACCAATCACTGTGGTGTATAAGCGGAATAAAACTCCGGGACATGCAGCTATGGGAAAATAATGGTCTTTGGGTCGATACCGGAAGCTCTGCTTCATCACACTCTCATCGGTCATTAATTTCCTGTAACCGCATACATACCAAGTGTTGTATTAGTTATTAAAACCCCCGGTGTGTTCTCCTGTGCTTAGGGCGTTGCTTGCCGATGCAGCAGCACTGTTCAGTTGATTTTCAAGACATTACCGTCTCTGGCTTTCTCTGGCTGCCGGAGTGTTTTGCCCCATTAATTCCTTCTTTCATAAAAATTTCATACACGACACCAAACCTGCTATTACACACCCGGCGCTATTGTCACATCCATGATATTGCAGGCGAGTCCAGTAATTACGCTCCTTATCGGAAGTTCCTAAAACGTTTGCCTGCTTTTTGACACTTCTTTTCTTTTTTTTTTTTAAAGGGATTAGTGCCGCTAGCCGGGATGTGTTAAATGGCATGCTGGATGCAGACGTTTTGTTTTTAGTTAAACTAGGCTACTCTACATCACTCCCCGTCCCTGCGGAGGGCCATTAAGCACTGAAAACAGAGGCTTCCCGCCAACTTTACCAATCGGCCAGACGCCTTCAGGGAAACAGTCCGTGATTTGTGTTCTCGCCATCCATCTCTTAGTTTATCTTGGTTTATATCTGCCCAAATCCTCACGGGGCTGCTATCGGATTTAAACGCGGCTCCAGCACTGCGCTACCGTGTTTGTTTTTGCAATAACTCTCTTGTCCTGGCAGGTGGAGGAAAACTTGGCGAAGGTGCGTAACGCAGGGACGGAACAGGATCTGGGCATCCAGTACAAAGCTCTGAAGCCTGAAGTGGACAAGCTCAACATGATGGCCGCCAAGAGACAGCAGGTATGGTTTGATTTTTTTTTTTTTTTTTAGCAGTCAGAGTTCCAGATACTTCTGGGCTTGTTCTTTTTTGGGAGGGCGGGGCTTATCACAGATTTGCTTTATGTCATCGTGCAGATTATTTGTAGCCACGAAGGATGTTTTCGCAGTGTTCGCGATAAGTTTGTGTTAATTACGGCGTTTCGCTGCTATGAAACGTCATCAGGAAAGTAGAAACGGGAAGACTCGTGACTCGTGAAGTGAATCGTTGCTCTGTATCCAGGGCCGAGCACGGTTTGGTTGAAGCGAACCGCAGTCCACCGTTCCGTGGCTCTCTGGACCGCGTCCAGGCTCGAAAGCAGATTTCACACTCCTCTACTCGCGTCAAATTCCGCGCTCGAATGGGACACGCGTCAACAGCGGCCATAAACTGTGTTGTGACAATATCTGCTTTCTTAGCCTTTGTGATGTGACGTGCGTGTTCTCAAAGAGATGGACACAGAATAGAGGATAAGACATTCAACTTAATCAGCTGATCTAATCACATTCTGCGTGTTTAGTCATCAGACTGCAGCCTAGAAGTGTGAGTAATCTCCTTCGAGCCCGTAGACACAGAGGTGGGGGGGGGGGGGGGGGGGAATGAGAATCACGCTCACGCCAACCAGAGTGACGCAACCCATTACGCCGACGCAAGAATCGAGTTGTCTGTAGTCAGCGCTCGGGCCTTTCTGAATGAGCGCTGCACGTGGCATCACCTTGCATCAAAAGAAGTGCCGAGATCAAGCGGGGCGCGCTAATTAACAGCACTATTATTTCACCAATCGGGCATCGAGCGAAACGGCGTGTTCGATTCTTATTATCGCCTTTCCTCTCGGGTGGAACACGGCGTCGCTGGGTCTGTAATTAAGCTGGTCATTTGCTGGATGCTGCAGTCTGACTGCTGCTGCGAAATTGATTCATTTATCAACACGGCAACACCTGTGTGCGTGTGTGTGCGCGCGCACTTTCAGCTTGCTGGAGCTACACAATTAGCTTTAAATCCTAGTCGCTGAGCGCTTGCTTGGTCTGCTCCTTGCACAACATGGATTTACATATGGGAGAATTGTAGAATAATAAACAATACTGCTAAAACTTCGCAGAAAATCAGCAATACTACCAAAACACTAATAACTGCAAGAATACTTCAATATTACTAGCACTACTTCTAAAAAATACTAACAGCACTACTACTGAAATGCTAGTAATGGCAATGCTACTGCTCAAATGCTAGTTACAGCAATACTACTATTATTTTACAATATACATTTTCGTAACAATACTACAACTGAAATGAAATCGAGCTGTAACCGTATTAGAATGCTAATGATTTAATACTAATGACCGTAATGCTAAAACCAATTCTACTGCTACTAGTTGTCGTTGTAACAGCTTTCGTGAACAAATGTAGTATTATTATTATTATTATTATTATTATTATTATTATTATTATTATTACTGATCTGTGTGAGTATTTTTAAATTCCTTCTATATATTAAAAGTTTAGCATTAGTCCTCTAAAAGTGTATCGGACATTGTGGTGCACATTCCGAGAACATCGCCGCGTCTCCTCTGTACTTATATAAACCGGGTCCAGCGTGAGAAAATAGCTGAAGTTGACGTTTTATATGCTGAGCACTTCCTGTTTTCCATGTGAATAAATGTCGTCCACGGGCGGCTGTGTCTCAGTCGGTAGAGCGGGTTGTCCACTAATCCACTAACCGTGCGGTTGGTGGTTGGATTCCCGGCCCGGGTGATCCCATGCCGAAGTGTCCTTGGGCAAGACACTGAACCCTAAGTTGCCCCCGATGGCAAGCTAGCGCCTTGCATGCAGCTCTGCTCCCATTGGTGTGAGAGTGTGTCTCATTTGTAAGTCGCTTTGGATAAAAGCGTCTGCTAAATGAATAAATGTAAATGTAAGTAGAAACTCGAGCGCTAGATCTCACACGCTGAACATTCAGAAGTCACGTGACACGGATATTTAGCTGTTGGCTAAATAAATAAATAAATAAATAAGCGAATTCAAATCCCAAACCGCAGTGTAGCGCTCGTCCTGTCTGAAGTACACAACTGGAGGCTAATGAACGCTGAATCTTCCACGTAATTCAACATTTTAATGCGGTTTTGGAAGGAATTTGAGCAGCGTCGCGCAAATCTAGCCGCGATGAGTAGGGAGCTGAACTGAGCGTTTTCATTTCGAGATGAATGCCACGCGCTGTATAAATACAGCTGTGTATACGGCATTGTCTTCAAATGGGACAACAGCCCAGATTTCTGTATTAGCTGATGGAAACGACAGCGTGCTGCTCTACACTAATGGCCTGATTGTGTGAGGCTTTTAAGAGCGGGAGGAACCTTTTTATGTAGGTCGGTCACTAGGAGCTCCATCAAATCTAAATGCACGCTGTTAGTATGGCAAGTCCAGGTCACCGCGACTCTACATTCTCCATTAAGCACAAACACGAGCAGGTGTCGGGGTGTGTGTGCGACGTCCTTCTTTTATATATTTTTGTATGAATGCCGAGGGGTGAAGAAATGTTAGGACTGGTTCTGTACTAGCAAAGAACCACGTGAAGCAGCTCAAACACGCTGCCCGTGAACGTGGACCGTACGAAACTTATCAAGTGACCTCACCGTCACAGACCTCCTGTATTTATCCAATCGCGGTGTTTGATGCTGCAAATAAGAACCGTTTAGGAATGGAGCGTATGAGAGGGCAAATCGTGAGCACACCGGGTCACATGTTAACCCCGGGTAAAGGTATGAGAGAGCCCAGGATTCTGTGGAGTGACCCAGGGCGAGAAGCCTGTTAAAGTGGTTTTAATGTCTCTGGTGTTCAGTGCTTAGAGTGTTCCATTGAGACTGTTCTCACCGTCGTGTAGGAGCTGAAGGACGTGCAGCACAAGGAGCAGATGGCGGCGGCGCGCGGCGTGCTGCAGAGAAACGTTCCCCTGCTGTACACGGCGTCCCGCGCTTGCCTGCAGCACCCTGACGTGGCCGCCTACAAGGCCAACCGAGAGCTCATCTACAAGCAGCTGCAGCAGGCCGTCTCGGGGATCTCCAACACGGCTCAGGGCGTCAGCACCGAGGACTCCAGCCTGGGCCAGCACACCGGGCCTGGAGAGCTCGCCGGCGCGCTCAACAACTTCGACGTGAGTACGGGGGCGGGGTATCAAGGTGTATGCACATCCTTGTATAACGTCATGGATGTGTATATAATGTTCGGGGGGGGGATGCGACTGAAGATTTTGTGGCGTTAGCGTGTGGGTATGTACGGGTTTCTAATGCATGGCGCTCCAGCAGCGTAGGATTGATAAGAGAGTGACACACACACACCCAAAGGCGGCACAGCCGGTTTCTCCTTTGTTTACACACCACGAGCCTCGGCATGATGGGGAACACGATACGAAGGAGTTGGATTAAATTCATGTGTTCAAACAAATCCAAAGGGTGACGATGTCTTGGAGATTCGTTAATCCTCAGCTGTCCATGAGGAGAGCGAGAGAACATCCTTGTAGTTTGACCTGTATATGTTTATAAAGCTGAACAAACCAACCTCGGGTCAGGATTTTAATCATGTGATACTGTAGTGTATATCGAGAGGCCTCGGCCTTTTTATATTTGAATCATTTATTTATCGCGTCCCTCTTTTCTGCACATTCAGTTTCCTTCGGTCAGCGCTGACTCCTCCTCCTAGCAGATTGATTATTTATTTATTTACACGTGTTCTTTCTACTCGTTTTTGGGGGGGTTTGGCGAGGAAGACTGCGTGTCTGTTTTTATACTTAATCTTGCGCCGAGTGTTTTGATGCGTGAAGAGACACGTTTAGGGCGACGTGTATAAACTGAGCCGTTGATTCGGTACACGAACACCGAAGCGTGTGTGTGTGCGTGTGCTCTGACCGTGTGTAGTCTTTGCGGTAATTAGGCAGCTCATCTCCATTCTTCTCCCTGCACCGAGATAATCCACCGCTCTGACTGGATCTTCACACTTATCTCCTAATTACTTTTTGTTCGACGCAAACAATGTGTGATTGTTGGATAATGGCTGCGATCCCTAGAACAGTACATGCAGGTGGATTAATGTTTGATCGAGATGTTTGTTTATTATTTTTGAAGCGTTTGTAATTGCTAGTTACGAGCAGCGTGGCCAGACATGAAACGACTCACTCACTAGCTCGCCCGCTCGTCACTGAAGTACTCCATGAAGAGGACGTAGCTTCAATTCAAACCTGTAGCCTTCAGTGTAGCATTGTGCAGACTTTAAACCCTTACTCGCCAAGAGTATATATATATACATATACACATACATATATACAC
>JAFFST010045106.1:12500-30741 GCA_022414735.1 Noturus placidus | reverse complement strand
CCCGCCCCCCCCCCCCTTTATTTTCCCCTCCCCTTTCCACCGCAATGTCGTCAGCTCAGTTGCTTAATTGAAGAGTAAATACTCCCCTTTTTTTATGGCTGAGGGTCCTTTAGTCGTAACTTGTTGATGGCGGGCAGAGCCAGCACCTTGTGTCGGGGCTGCGTTGTGTTCGGAGAGATGGAAGGCGACTGGAGACGAGAGCAGCAGAGCCTTTATTCCGCGCTTTTGTTGCAGCCTCTCACTGCTACAGAGTGGTGGCAGACTGGCATCGATCATCACTGCTGTTTCTCTCTCTCTCCCCCTCCCCCTCTCGCGCGCTCTCCCTCGCTCATGCGCGCTTGCTCTCACGCGCTCTCCGGTGTTCTCTCTCTCTCTCTCTCTCTCTCTCGCTCTCCTGTGCACGCTCTCTCTCGCGCTTGTTTCCGTCTTCCACGCTCCCTTCCTTGCACATGCATGTCGTGTTTGTGTATTTGATTCATCTTTTCCTTCCCCCCTTTTTTTTGTTTTTTCCTTCCACCTCTCTCTGGGGTCGCCAGAATATTGATCTCACAAACTGGTTCTGTGGAAATTCATAGCTGAAACGAACACTGTACAGCTTCCCAATGAATCATCCGTGTGTGTGTGTGTGTGTGTGTGTGGTCATGTCCCTTATAAATGCATTTCCATTTCACTTTTTAATTTTTAAAAACCACCTGCTCCCTTACGTAGTCCTTTTTTTAATTTATATTTTATAAAATAAATGGTAATAAATTATAATGTATTATTATGAAGTGAATTGGTGTCTGTACTTTGACGTTAAAGCTGTGTTTACTCCGGCGAGGCAATTGGTAATCTTGTATACTTGCAATTAGTCGGCCTGTACCCGTCCGCTCGGTCTATATTTCCCTCTCTCTCTCGCCCTGTACTTCACGTGTTACCACGGTGATGGCGACACGGCTGACCAGACTTCGAACGCTGGATTTGATAGACCACTCTGACTGACGGACTAATCCCGAGAGCTGCATGCGGCTTTCCCCCTCGTGCGTTTTTTTTATTTCTTTTTTTTTTATTATTCTACCTCTTCTGTTTTTTTTTCTTCTTCTTCTTTATACAAGTTCAGTGAAGTGGAAGATTTCGGGTCAGTGTTTAGACTTTGGAAGAATGCAGTCCTTTCAGCTTCAACCTAGTTTTGGTGCTTGACAAAGCCTTGTCATCTCTCGTTCTTTCTTTTTTTTTTTTTTTTTTTTTTTTTCTTCCCTTCCCCTCTCTCCTTCTCTTCTAACCCACCCTCCTTTAGCTTTTCATCCGTTTTTATTCAATGTGTGCACGAGTGAGGGAGAGACCACGAAAGCATGAACTGATCCGCAACATATGCGCGTTAACACGCCGTCCCGCGGAGCCGCTTCTGTATCCATGATCCATTTTGTTGCCGCATCGTGGACTGAAATAGACGGATTATGAACGCGCGGCTGCACTTTCACTGTAGACTGTGAACAAATGGCATGTTTTGTTTTGTTTGTTTTTTTTTTTCCCCCTTTCTTGGACTCTCTATTAAAATGACCTGGTGGGCTATTGGGTCTCCTAGATGTTTTTTCTTCAGCGTATCCTCCTCGTTATTGTGCTCTGGAGGAAGTGCACAGGTTGCTTGAGTTACCTGTTCGTTTATAAGGAATAGACAAGCCAGTCCTGGCACTGTGAGCGTTACAGGTGTGCAGCGGGATCTCGAACAGGTGCTCGCTTTTTTTTTTTTTTAAAGGCCAGATACACATCTTGTGGGATGAGCGAGTTGATGCCTTTCCACTAACCCCGTGCGTTCAACGCCATCAAATCTCGTCGGCTTTGCAGATTCATGCCTGATATAGTACGAATGTAACGGACACCCAGGCTGAAATATTCAGCCGATGTTCACCGCTACGCTTTCGTCCGTTCATTAGCGCTTAAGATATTTCCCCAGTTTTTTTTTTTAGAAAGGAAGGATTTTTAAAAAGTGTCCCATCTATTTTGCTGTGTATTTATTCATTCTAAACAGGGAGCGAGAGTGGGGAGATGTGCGTCCCCTATGGATAGGCTCTATTTGATCATGCTTAACTGTGTGAAAACATCTGCTAAGTAAGTGTGAGGAGGCTAGCGCTTGCCCAATTAAGACTGCCGTGTTGCAGGAGAATCGATTTGGAAGTAACGGCTCGTGATTTGGCCTGTGGAGACGGTTATCGGATGTAGTACTGGCGTTCTTCTTCTTTCCCACGCAGTTTCCTTCCCTGAAGGTTGTCGTTAGACGTCGCTCAGCGTTACCCTCCGAATCGGATCGTGTCCCACAGTTTCGGTTTTGGGGTTGGTGAGATCTGTGTGAAAGGCACATCCTCCTTCCATCATTCACCGGAAGTCTTTACTAATAGTCACCCCCGTCACGTTCCTCATCATGCGGAAGGAGAGTCTCGCTCTGAGCGGCGTCGCTGAAATGTCTTCCGTTTAAGCAATCCGAGCACCTCTCTTTGAGCCCGTCTGCCATGCCCGGCACTGTTCCTGCTGTCTCTCATCATCCCGTCCCTCAAGAAGCTCATTAGAGGAATGCGCACACCTCATAAGCAGCTCCGCCGGCTCGAGAACTGACTGGCAGGCGTGTGCATCGCTGCGCTGAAGGGACTTGGAGAGAAATTTGCTAAATAAACACCTTTCCCTCAAAGGACTGGCTACAGACCAGAACATGCTTAAATACAGCAGAATAATCAACATGTAGTTTAATTGTTAAATCCACCACTTGTGAGGCGAGCGAAGCCGCGTTTAAAATGCACGGCATGGCCCACAGATGAAAACATGTAATCTGTTCAGTTTTTATTATTTCTTTATTTATTCTTATTGTACTGATTTCTTCTCATCCATTTGCCATTAGACTCCTTGTAAAGTGGGAAATGTAAACTTGTTTATTTTTAGAAATGATAAAGCATGGACGTCTCCGTGAACGCATGTATTTTATTAGCAACAAGCTAGGCAGCCAACATGGAGTTTAAGGTGTGTTTACTTTCACACGACGGCCCGTGTTCTAGCTTTTACTGTACAGTTAATACCACTCTGGACTTATTTAAAGTCTCAGTGAGCGGTCATGTGACATGACCATGTGCTTCTCTTTCTCTCTCTCTCTGTGTCTCTCTCTCTCTGTGTCTCTCTCTCTCTGTCTCTCTCTCTCTCTCTCTCTCTCTCTGTCTCCTCCATTTCTTTTCGTGCTCAATGTAAAATGATAAAGGTTTACTCGGACAGCCTTTACAGTATAATGTTTAGTCATGGGCCGTTTATCAGCGTGTAACGTGTTGGTCCTTTCCAGCAGATCATCTCGCCTGTCCTCCGCTTGCCAATATGACGACGAGTATAACCGAAGGAGCCGATGCTCACTAACGCGTTTCCCTTTTTTCGTCTTGTCTCTCAGGCTGGACGCAAGGAGAGGAGCGACGCTCTGAACACGGCCATCGACCGGATGACGAAGAAGACCAGAGACCTGCGCAGACAGGTTTGTTTAAGGCTCTCACACTCTTATCATTTCTTCCCTCAATCCAATCACATGTTTATACCACAGCTCTGTCGAGTTCTCCGTTATGATTGGCTAGAACGTGTAGATATACTGTAGATCGCAGCAAATCATGTGTGAGAGAAATGAAGCAAAACTTTGTGGTGGTTACCATAACGACACAACCTTGATGTATTCTCCTATAATAGCACACACCCATCACTTAAATTTTGGTCATGTGACGTTGAAATGCTTAGCGTTTTTATAAGCATCTCATTGTGTGGGTTTTTAGCTGAGGAAGGCCGTGATGGACCACGTGTCCGACTCGTTTTTGGAGACCAACGTTCCCCTTCTGGTCCTCATCGAAGCAGCCAAAAACGGAAACGAGAAGGAGGTGAAGGACTACGCCCAGGTTTTCCGTGAGCACGCCAACAAGCTGATCGAGGTAGGAACACGCCCCTTCACTGGCGCACACTCAAACCTCCTAGGTGCGCACTATAAAGCGAATGGTCTAGGCCGTGATTTAAGCACTCGCCGTCTTCCTGCTCCGTGGAGGGACTGAAATGAGAAATTACTTCGTCTCCAACACCTGTTCATCCTCTATTTATGGAGCAGCGCTTTCAGTTTTTTTTTTTTTTTTTTAAAGGGTCCGTCTTTTGGAAGCGTGCTGTTTCAGAGAGAAACTCTTTTAAGCACAGAACAAAACAGAAATGAGCCTGGATTAAATAAAATGTCTCCTAATTGCAGGCTGCTGTAATTATGACCTTTAATTAAACAACTAACGCGAACAATTTCCTTCAAAAGTTTTTATTGCCGGGTTTATAAACAGTTCTACTTTTTCTCGTATTAATTGGCGTTAATGACGACGTCGGGCTGTTCTGTGCTCACAGGGTCCTTTAGGTCTACACGCGTTCCACTTCTTTATATGTATTTGACAAGAACCTGCTTAACGGTGCGCTATGTAAGATTAGTCCCTCCTCTCCCCCCTGCCCATGTCCATGTAGCTCCGCCCCCAGATAGCCTGTGGCCAGTAGAGTACAGGGTCTATAAAAATGACTGACAGGAGGCGTATCCAAACACAAACGAGCATTCTGGACCGGAACCACATTTTCCAAACGAATAGTCTTGCCGACTTTATTTGTGTTCATCTATTTACAAATATCTTCTTCTCCAAGGCCATAACTTAATCCATTCTTTGTATTTATTTTTTAACTCTGGTTCTACATATCTTTCAGGTTATTCGTACAAGGTTGTATCTGGGCCTGGGGCTTCCTGAGAAAGTGAGAGGTTTCGGTTTAGCCTGAACGTGTCTTGGCGTTCCAGACCGTACACCCGGTCTGGATCGCCTTTACTCAGCTGATTGAATTGCAGTTGACTTGAAGTGCGTGACCGTGACTCTTAACCCGAGGTCATTCAAATGAAAACATTCCTCTAGGGTGGATAATTCCATAACAATTAATGCAGAGATGAAATCAAATGAGTCGAAATGACATCCGAGCTCCATTAGGAGTGCTCTTGCTGCAATAACCCGTGCTAATTTCCCATCATGGCCCACTTGATCTGCGTGTGAACCGTGACCTTTTTACGCGCATGTTGCTGCGGGTTACCTCCGCGACACACAGCGCTTGAGCCAAGAAGTGTGTGGTTTTATGGTGGCACTGTAGCGAATTGTGAAGGCCTGCACTGCGCCAGCCGCACAGATCACCACATTTGTATGGGCAGTCACGACCACGAATCCAATCTTTAAGCCTCAGCCGGAGGAGCAGAATCTACCCTGTATCCAAGGTTAAGTGGCGTCTCGAGGGAACTGTTCATTGTCTCAACACTAGGACATTGAGTTTCTTTTTGTGACCACAAACAGGAAATAGGATCCGATGTGAATGGGACAGGCGAGCTCTTCCATCTGTGTAATGGCTTCTTCAGCTTACTTCCTTTTCTTTTCTTCTTAAAAAAAAAAAATCATTAAAAAAATGTAATTAGTAGGGCTTTAGTACATAATGCTGTCCTGGGGGCTGGATGCATGTGAGAACATAACACTGTATACAACCGCATGTATGTTATGGCATATAGGACAACGCTGAGAACACTGTTGCGTTGCCTCTAGGAAATTCACGCTCGTTTTAGTATCTGTTTTTACAAACCTGACCAGAGATTCGCATTCAGCCATTAGTAGTATTGTGGTGGATGTGGCTTTTGTTGTTGGTTGTTCAATGATTACTGTGGTGAGTGATGTTGGTGGGTGGATGGCTGTTTGGGTGGATGGATGGTTGTATGGATGGATCGGTGGGTGAATGGTTGGGTGGATGGCGGTGGGTGGATGGATGGATGGCTGTTTGGGTATGTGGGTGGTTGGATGGCTGGCTGTTTGGGTGGATGGGTGGGTGGATGGCTGTGGATAGATGGATGGCGGTGGGTGGGTGGGTGGATGGATGGATGGCTGTTTGGGTGGTTGTATTGATGAATGGGTGGGTGGATGGCGGTGGGTGTCTGTATGGATGTGTGGCTGTATGGATGGGTGGCCGTTTGGGTGTTTGTCTGTATGGATGGGTGGCCGTTTGGGTGGTTGTATTGATGAATGGGTGGGTGGATGGCGGTGGGTGTCTGTATGGATGGGTGGCCGTTTGGGTGTTTGTCTGTATGGATGGGTGGCCGTTTGGGTGGGTGGATGGATGGCTGTTTGGGTGGTTGTATTGATGAATGGGTGGGTGGATGGCGGTGGGTGTCTGTATGGATGTGTGGCTGTATGGATGGGTGGCCGTTTGGGTGTTTGTCTGTATGGATGGGTGGCCGTTTGGGTGGGTGGATGGCTGTTTAGGTGGGTGGGTGTTTGGATGGATGGCGGTTGGATGTGCAATGTTGCGGTTTATTGTGTTTGTTGTGGTTCTTTTGGTTGTCGACTTTCCTCTTTCCTTCTTTTCTTGTTCCAGTTGTTGCGGCAGCTTTGTTGCGTTTTATTCTAGCACGTGTTTGGTGCTGAGGGTGTCCTGTTGCCGTTGTGTTTTGTTGCCGTTTATCATGGATGGTTGCAGTCATCACATGATGTGTGCAGTTTTTGCATGCAATTTTTGTTTGTTTGCAAACGAACGACGCGACCTTGCTTTAGATCCGATTACATCCTTCCAGTGCATGGAAGAATCCATCAGACCGCGACACTTAACATTTGAAGCTCAAGGCAGTCTCGGTAGACTAAAGTACTCCCTTTGCTCTGTGGCCTGAGTGGGCGTGGACTGTGACATTTGTTGGCGTCCACTTCCTCACAGGAGGTCGAGCCCAGGTGAGTCAGCTTTTTGAGAACTGAACGGACAAGTGATGGAAAAACACGGGGGGCATAAAGTAGAGGCCACACACTCGCCGGGAGCTTAAGTGTTTCTTCAAATCCAACTTGTGATGTGCTGACTGCAGCTGGGTCGCCTACAGCAACCCGAGTCCAGTAGCAGGATTAAAACGCCGCGCTGTGTGTGTGTGCGCTTCCCCACACACCCCTATAGATCCCATGTCAGAAAGATGTTTTTTTACTTATTCTGCCCTCACAGTTTGTAATTGTTTATTTATTATTAGTCCCTAGAGAAAGACTGACTGCTATGCAACTTCTTTATTTTTTTAACGGGAAAAATATTCATACTTTCCGTTATGGGCTTTCCTATCTCTCAACATTTCTTTATTTATTTCCTGTCACCGTTTGTCGTGTTGGAGCCGTTTTCCTGCAGCAGGGATGGAAATAAACACGGTACGCCCTGCCTGAGCCCTGCATGTTCTGCGTCTCCACACCGAACAGACCGCTCGTGTCCTACCCATTACTTCAGCGAGTTGCGTTCGGATTTCTTTGCGTATTGTTTCTTTAATTTGATTGGCAGCTGGGTAATTAAGTATGCAGCGTAGCCTTTGGATTCGCTCGCTCGCCTGCCGCTGTAAACGAGCACGTTCAGCGCAATCCGCACGGCTGGAACCGGGAAAGAGTTTCCAGTCTTTTTGTTGTTTTTCTCGCAAGAAAGAGACTAGATTGTGCGAGGACTGTTGAAAGCGACTCCTTTTTGCTCATTGTCAGGTGCAGCTGTAACTGTTCTTTGTATGAGACGCAGCGGTCAGAGGAGGCTTTGTGAAGGTTGGGGGATAAAAAAAAAAAAGCTGAAATTGAACAGTGTGCTGGTGTTGATTTGCTCTTATTGTGCTTCTGAATGATGCCTTCGAGCACCTTCCCTGCTGAAGCTACCTTCCAGGAGTGAGAACATGGAGCCAGGCTTTTTCTATATTATTATTATTATTATTTTATACCTCAGCACACCCAAGACCTGTATACATCACCACTGCGGAAAAAGTCTGCTCTACCCATGTGCAAAAACCTCCCATCCAGTTGCAGTTAGACATCTGCATGCGTACAGAAATATCTAGACCTTTTTATATTTCAGAAGGGGATAAATCAGCAGGCAAGGAAAATCTCCTGTACCTCTGTTACCTGGAAACTATATTGGCTAGCCTAAAGATTTTGCGTGATGAGCTACATGGGGGTGGGTATGGCGACTGTAAGGGATGTGTAGCTGTGGTCCTTATGCTCTCCACGTTTGTGCGGGTCATGATTGGTCATTTTGGAATGCACTGGATTAGGGAGGAGGGGCTCATGGTGACTTGGTGGTTAGATTGTATTCTTAGCGTTTCCACGGTTGTGGGTTGGATTCCTGTCAGGCGCCCTCATCTGTGATTGGAATATGTTAATTCATATGCTAATGATGTTTAGGTGTCGTGCGTGTATTTATTGTACATACTAAACACATGGATGTTAACCTTTTGCTCATTGTCCCCCCAAAAATCGTGCGGACATGTGCAACATCTCCACGGTGGTGTGATGGGCGGTGAGCACGGAGCGCTTGTAGAGTGTATGTGGCACTTGCTGGTTGATTTGAGAACACTTTTCTTAAGGGCTTGAAGATGTTAGGTCGCTAATATGGAAGGAGCAAGAAAGGAAAGGGGGGAAAAAACCCCAGCTGTTAAATGAACAACCCAAGAACCTTTTTAGGGGTTCGAGAAAGTTTCCCTGGCTTAAATCCGAGGCCGTGAGGACTAGACTTGTTCTTTATAACATTATCTAGTTGGTTTAAAGTGGAGTTCATGAGCTAGCAATGTTTAGTCGTTTTGGATCGACTTGAATCGTGGGTGAGAATTAAACGGTGCTCTGTTCTCACATGTGAAGGTGGTGCTGAATTTTCTAGAACGGCAACCCGCTGTGATAACGTTACGGGTTTCAGTCGTAACAACTCTGTCTGAGACGTCTGGACACGACCCTGTCACGCGCCACCGAGTTGGCGATAAAGCAGAGCTTCAAGTGCGGACAGATGAAGGGACGAGCCGGTGCTTTCGTCTCTTGCGGTCTGATGGAGGAGCGTGGTGTTAGGACACGGGACACGCGCGCTCGCTTTCATCATTTCAGCCGCAGTCCACACTCGCTCCACTTCTCTCTGGAGTTTTCATCACCTTTAGTCGTTGCTTCCTTTCCTGTAAGGAAGAGCAGCTTTAAGTGCCGATCCGACGTGTTTCTAGGAGTCCCGTGATGGAACAAATTCAATTTTTTTTTAAAATTCATTTATATTCTGAAGCTCAGCACTCACAAATCGTATTCCTCTTTTAATGCATATATACATGAAATATCAATAAAAACAGTCCGGGTTTCACGAAGCCCGTTATCAAACGCGCCTCCAGGTTTATATAGGAACTGTGCGCATCTCCGCTGCGTTACGTTTAGATGTTCATTTCTTATTCAACTCAATTGGATTTGTTTAGCACGTTTAACAGCGGACATTGTCTCAAAGCAGCTTTAGAGAAATGTATAAAGACAGGATTGAGATTTTAAATGTGTGAATTTATCCCTAATGAGCGAGACGGTGGTGAGGAAAAACTCCCTGAGCTGATATGAGGAAGAAACCTTGAGAGGAACCGGACTCAGAAGGGAACCCGTCCTCATCTGGGTCACAACGGATAGTGTGAAAGTAAAGGAGAGTGCATTATGGGTTTAATATGAAGTCTGTTTGTTGAACTAGTCCACTAAAGGAGACGCGAGTGTAGAGCTGCATGTGGTGATTGCAGACCAAGCGGGTACCATCCTCAGACATCTCCAGGCTGGAGCCTCCAGTTGACGAGAGCCCCACCTCTGCATGGAGCTCTCATCAGATCGGGCAGGTCTTCTCCGTGATGTACGAATGCGGAATCCAGGCTCGCTACTGTCAGTGGCGTTTCGAGGGCAGTTCAGTCGCGCTACGGTGGCCCAGAAGTGACCGTGGAGAATTCCGAAACGTGACCGCAGACTCTGAAGCGCGTCCACTTTGAGAATTCGTTCGTTCCGTCATTGTAATGAATTTTTAGATGTGGTTTTCTGGTGTAACTATCTAAAGGCCATCTCCGAAATTGCTCGTCATGTTTCTGGATTTTGGCCGTCGCGTTTTTCAATCCGCTGCCATCTTTCTCAATATCTAGGTTTACTGTCATTTTCTTAAATCGCCTGTCACGCTTTATTTATTTATTTATTTATTTATTTATATATTTCTGATTTGCCGTTGCGTCTGTTTTGCACCTCGTCCCCGGGTGATCGAAGTCGTCCATGTTTGTGCTAGTGAAAAAGCATGAAGGCAGGCAGCGCTGCACAGCTGGCGCTTACTCGCAGCCCACACACATTCGGTTCGTTGTGTTCCAGTCTTGTATGTCTCGTCTCTCGATGGCACCGGCGGCTAGAGCGCTCGATTGTCGTTCTCCGCCGATAGCTTTTACGCGTTATTGACAGACGTGCGTTTTCCCCGGATCTCCGCTCGCATGTTTTCAGGTCGTTCGATCCCAACATATCGGACCGTATTGTCCCGAAGCTTTTTCTTTTTCTTTCCTTGAACAGTATGTAGTCCATTCATGGACGTTTCCCTTAGGTGAGTCATGCTGAAAGATTGATCGCTTTCCCAGGATTCTGTTGGCTGCTCATGTTTTGTTTATCAGACGTTTGACCCATTTCCCCGTGAGCCCAGTCATTTCACAGTCATTGTTTGGGAGTGCTTTTTGGCAGAATTATGGATGCTGAAGCGATTTTAATGAACGCGTCCGTCTCCTCCTACGGGCCGCTTAAGACCATGATTACCGTTTTGATTGAGGAGCTTGTTTGAGATATTTAAGATGAACCTGTTTATCATGCGCAAACCGTCCAACGCCAAGAAACACCAAGGGTTGTATTCACTCAAGTAAATTTGACCGTCTTCTCTTGACTTGGCAAATATAAGTTTTTGTTTTGTTTTGTTTTTGGAGGGGGGAGGGGCGAACACATGTTGGCTGTGACGTGAGAGAATTTACTCTCTAGCAGTGAACGCTTTGCCAGCAGGAGCAGCTCCTGCTTGCCTCAGCGTTCCTTCTGCTGGCTTTTTGGACAGTGACCGTAGCAGCTGTGTGGCAGAGCGCTGATTTAATCACTGCAAGTCTCTCTTCCTGAATCCGTTCAGCTGGGTGAATTATAGGAAAAGCGCTGCTCTCGGAGAAGGGGGGGAACCCCGGGAAGCCGGGTTGTGTCTCGGGTTTTACATCTTAACTCCTGCACACATTCGCAGTTTTGTACAGTCTTGATCCTCTTTGTGTAACGAGTGTTTCTGCACCGTAGGTCGCTAACTTGGCCTGCTCCATCTCCAACAACGAGGAGGGCGTGAAGCTGGTGCGCATGGCCGCTATGCAGCTGGAGGCCCTGTGTCCTCAGGTATCCTTCTCACATTCCCACACACACACTCCACTTTCATTACCTCCGCTCCTCGTGACGATCAGATCTTTGCTTTTCAATCGGATTGTTTGGACGGTAGAAAAGTCACGCAGAATACATGCGCGTCCTAATGAAGTGATGCAGATTCTGTCTTTTCGGACGTTTTTAGCGCTCGGGCGGCGCCGTAATCGTTCTTGATTGGTCATTTTAGGTGATTAATGCAGCTCTGGCTCTGGCTGCCAAACCCAACAGCAAGGTGGCACAAGACAACATGGATCTGTTTAAGGAGCAGTGGGAGAAGCAGGTGCGTGTGCTGACGGACGCCGTCGATGACATCACCTCCATTGATGACTTCCTGTCTGTATCCGGTAAGCATCCCACTGTTAGCGAGCGGTGATTTTTGCTTTTCAGTGTATATATCTATAGATTTTTTTTTTTTTTTTTTTCTTTCCCCATTTGATTTTTCTCCAACTGTGCTTGTTCGATAGTTTGTTTGTTTTTTTTTCTTCAGCGTTCAGGTGCTTCAGTAGGCCTTTTTAAAATTCTTTTTAAATCTCATAAAGCGTCCTTCCTGAAGCATCTAGTCCCGGTAGAGCCATCTCCTCCAGCGCTCTAAAGGTCCATGCTGAAAGATTCCCGTTTACATATTCGGCCTAAAGTTTGCAGACACCCGTGCGTCCTTACAGAACACCTCGGATGAGCCGTTACCGTAGCAACCGTGCCGTACAGATCAGTTTAATAATGTATCAAATCTGCTGCTATAGAGAAGGAAACCGACATCACCTGGCCAATCCGAGGTGAGCTAAGACAATTTCGGAGAAAGTGCTTTTAAGAGCAATTAAGTAGATGGAGTCTGCTTGTAATTCTTCTTCTCTGGGCTCTGAGTAACGGTTGCACTCGTGTCTAGTCAGCTCTCCTGAACGCGTTCACCACATACTGAGCGCTCGATTAGCCTTACAGCGTGCAGACAAAAGCGGGCGAGGCGCAGCGCGCTGTCTGTATCGATGGCCCTTTTTATGTTTGCGAAGATACCAGACAAGCTGAAATATTTAAGCAGGATTGATGTACGGAGCGGAACGAATGAGCATTTCCAGGTGTTCTCTCGAGCTAGACCGCAGTTGAGAGAGTAGTAGCGGTGAAATGACCGCAGTACGTATGAGGAGTGAACGGTTAGCGTCGTATCAACGCCTCAATACGGCAAATATCGCCAAAGAACGAAACCTGCACATGCTAATGTGTCATGAAGCACACAAGCGTAAGCAAAAGGGCGAGAAAACATTTGAGCAACATTTTGTTTTTCGTTTGGCGTCATGGCGTTTAAGCTTCGTGACGTGGTTTTGATCGCCGTATATTGACTGGGTGTGTCTGGTTTTTCTCCCGCGTTTCAGAGAACCACATCCTGGAGGACGTGAACAAGTGCGTCATCGCTCTGCAGGAGAGGGACGTGGACGGGCTGGACCGCACGGCCGGCGCCATCAGAGGACGAGCCGCCCGCGTCGTCCACGTCGTCACCTCGGAGATGGACAACTACGAGCCCGGAGTGTACACCGAGAAAGTTCTGGAAGCCACAAAACTCCTGACTAATACAGGTCAGTGATTCACCCGCTTTAAGATCACGGTGCTGAGGTTGTAGCTCGACGTCGTATCAAACACTTCACCTCCGAGCGTTAAAGTTCTGACACTGGAGACTCCTTTAGTCAAAATCTCCTTATAGAAGACATTCACGCAGAACGTGCGTGGTGCGAGTCCACGTGTAAGACGTTACCGTAGAAACGAGAACGTATTAATATAAGGCTGTAGATCTGTCCGGTCTTGCTAATTAAAGAAAATGAATCCTCACTTTCTGACCAATCAGAATCGAGGATCCGACAGCGCTGCAGTGTAATCAGAGACGCGTTGCGAGTGAAAATGCTTTAAGCTGAATATTATTTTATTTTTCGAAGGAAAGGCCACTCTGGATTTAGGCCCAAGTCTTCAGTGCCATATGTTAAGGATGCTTCGAATGAACTTTTCAGTACACGCAATATCCTTCATGTTTTTTTTTATGCTAACGGTAATCCAAATGCCACGGAAATGAGGACGACGAACTCCAGGGTCACCTTCATGAAACGGCTGTCCTTTATTACCTCATGCTCACCGGCGTTTACGCTGAGCCCGTGTCCTTCACGAGCCCGGCATGAGTAAGCACAACGCAGTGATTTTCCCTTCGAACATCAGGTCGACCTTTAGAGGATTTTCACCAGGTTATCGGACATAAAGCCCTCAAGCTCAAATCATTAGGATGTTCTCGTACAGTGCGACAAGTTGCAATCAAAGAGGCGAGGAGAAGATCTCGCCCAAACTCCGCAGACTTGATCTGACCTTGCAGCAGTTTTAACTCGAATTACAGACACGATGATGCATTTAAACCCTTTTATATACGACGCCATCCGAAAGAATCCGTAGCTCGGATTTTCTAAACGATTGAGGTGACGGCACGGCGAGTCAAGCGCCGAGTTTTACAGAATTACGAGGTATATTCCACAACGTGCCTCAGTCTAAATGATATATTTAAGGCATTCGAGTGATCTCTATTTCAACCCCACTAGAGGTCCAGACTCTTCGAGCATGTTTGTCTGATCTCGGTAAAACGCAACTGGTAGAACCGCGGTCTCTCTTTTCTAGTTTCCCAGTTTGACGAAGACTCTTCTTTTAAGACTCTTTTCTCCTGCTCTTTGTGGCTTTAAGAGGTAAGTGATTAAAAGTTCGCCCCGAGTGCTCATTAAACTCCAGCAGCCAGCCGAACCCTCAGTAAATCACCACGCCGTCTTGGAGTCGTCTCACTGCAGCCCGTTCGCACCGCGGGAATTAAACTCGCATTCATTAAGAGAAACCTAGTCCTGCTTTTTCCCCACACACATCTCCTCTAATGGTTTCTTAATCAGGTCGAATTGAGGCGTTTGAATTCAACATGATCAGAGGCTCAGAAGGGGCGGGGGGTGTGTCCTGCCCTGCCGGAGGGGAAAAAAACGACCAATGACTGGGCGGTGTGATGAAGCGGAGTTACTGTTAGCACCCCGATGTTGGTTATTTTCCTAGAACGGCCCGTCAGTGCTTTATTCCTCTTATTACCTCAGCAGTTCGCCAACCTTTGCGGCGTACAAAACGTCGTACCGCTCAGCCGTTCCGTCCATTGAGCAAGTTCGTTTCCGTCGCCGCTGACGTTATAGTAGCGATTTTAAACAGTCGTCCCCTCTCAAGCTTCTCTATTGTTCTCGGAACTGAAGATCATGTGACTTGTCATGTTTGAAAGGAACCTCCAGTTTTTTTTTTTAAACGGCTTCTGACCAATCAGAATCAAGAGTACTGTGGTAAGAACCCTGTGGTATACTAACTGTTAAAATCTGTGTTTTTAGCACTCTGCTAACGTGTGTGTGTGTGTGTGTGTGCGTGTGTGTGTGCGTATGCGCAGTGATGCCACGTTTCACTGAGCAGGTGGAAGCAGCAGTGGAGGCTCTGAGCGCCAATTCTCAGCCAGTGGAAGAGAACGAGTTCATCGACGCGTCCCGTCTGGTGTACGACGGCGTGAGGGACATCAGGAAGGCCGTGCTCATGATCCGGGTAAACACGAGCGTCATCCTGCTTCCTCCAGATCTCTAGAACTATACTGCGTTTTAAACGTGGCCGAGGAATACGCCTGCAAGTGCAGCTTTTATTGACCATGTTTATCCCCCCCCTCCCACACCCCACCAAGTCAAATTCAGTCCACCCCTTTTGAATTAAAGCGAAGGTTTCCGGCAGTTTAAAAATTCAGCCCTCCAGTCAGCTAGAGAGATCAAATATTCAAATGCATGGCTGAAAATCAATAAACACTGAAATATTGAAAGTGTAAACAAGCGCCGCGGTGAGGGCGCAACATCTCGGTACTTCAATGAGGAAAATTGATGTGACCTTTTTTTTTTGACCACATTTTGAGGTGACTTGTATTCATTTAGCAGACACGTCTATCTAAAGCGGCTCGCAAATGAGGAAATACGAGCAAAGACTTCTAAATGAAAGCTAAAGGGACGTTTCAGGGGAAACCTCGCGTCTTCATTTCTGAAGAATCCTCAGTCGCTCTGATTCATAGTAAATAAATTACAGCTCCACATTTAAAACTAACTTTACAAATGGATTTAATTTGCATCGGTTGGGAATATTTCATCACGATGAAGGTGAAGTTCTCACAGACAAGATGATTACGCAACACTCGATTGGAAAGCGCTACAGAGGCGTAAAGTCCTTAAATACTGCAGTCAGTGCGCGTGTTTTTGAAGTAAGAGAGGAGGAGCCATCAGTCGCTAGAACAGAGATGCAGGACGACCTGAAAGCAGCAGAAACAAAGTTACTTCACCTCACGTTTCCTTCACCACACACACACACGCCTCTTCTGCTTGAACAAGATGAACGGAGATGCTGGACGGCTGTGTCTCAGTCGGTAGAGCGGGTTGTCCACTAATCCACTAATCGTAGGGTTGGTGGTTCGAATCCCGGCCCGGGTGATCCCATGCCGAAGTGTCCTTGGGCAAGACACTGAACCCTAAGTTGCCCCCGATGGCAAGCTAGCACCTTGCATGCAGCTCTGCTACCATTGGTGTGTGAGTGTGTCTCATTTGTAAGTCGCTTTGGATAAAAGCGTCTGCTAAATGAATAAATGTAGATGCGTGTCTAAAAGCATTTGTCCACAAATCGAACTCTTTTGGACCAGATATGGCGCAGTGTCCGAAGCCAGTATTACAGGATATTCAGTACAACAAGGGTCTGAATACTTGTTTCTCCTCACTGGAGGTTTTTATATCATTTCTGAGAGGCGTGTGCGCGTTACGTAATTCGTTGATTTTTAACGAGTCCTCGAATATTAATCGCGTTAACAGTAAACACATCCTGAACACATCAGTCATTCTATAAAAAGGCAAGAGACGAGAGCCGTACGTGTTAATCCTCATCCCTTTCCTTTTAGCTGCTTTGCTTAATCAGTCCAATTACGAGTGATCCGCTGCGTTGCGCGGAAAACCTAGCGTTCCCATTAACGCTGCGGCGTGTGCCGTATATGCAGAAGTACATCAGAGCGGAGGCGG
The DNA here is from genome assembly GCA_022414735.1 of Noturus placidus. Lineage (NCBI taxonomy): Eukaryota > Metazoa > Chordata > Actinopteri > Siluriformes > Ictaluridae > Noturus > Noturus placidus. Next base: position 14,456 of record JAFFST010045106.1, on the reverse strand, counting down.
TGCACGTAGCTCTATTACTAACTAATGATGGAGATTTCAGGCAAGTGTGACACGTTAATTGCACAGGTGTTCTCTGCATACATTACGATTGTTAAAGAAGCTGTAGCGGGCCTTGCGTTAAACCTCACACACACACACGGAGCTGTTCTAGCGCTCTTCGACTCAGGCATGTGCTCGCGTAATGAGCACGCTGTGTTTCCAGACAGTCATTAACGTAGAAACAACCTACACGAGGTTAAAGCCTGATCACCGAGGCAGAGTAATGGAACAAGAGCTCTGTAACGGAGGAGTCCAAACACCGACCTGAATCGAAGTCCTGAGAGGAGGAACAAGCACACAAGTCCCGGGAAAAGATCAGGAGCGCTCGAGTGGACAGAAGAGCATGAGGTTTTTAAGATCTCCGCATCTATCCGGTTTGGGGTTTGTTGGACGTCTTAGGCGTTTTAGCAAGTAGTAGGACTTTGTGCTATAGCGACAGGAAGCCGAATTAGCGTGCGCAGTATGCAAACATCTCAGGGTGGCTGTTATTTATTTATTTATTTATTTATTTATTTATTTATTTATTTTTCTTCTTTCTGGCCTCTGTAGCCATCCCTGCTTCCATCGCCGATTGGCGTCGTTACAGTTAAAACCCCGCCTGAGCTGCTTCTCCATAACGTTCCTTTATTTGTGAAATGGATGGAGCCTGACGTTATCCGCCGGCTCATTTCAGGATAGATCACCCACCTGAGCAGTACCAGCGCGCTCATTAATAATGTACTGAAGCCTAGAGTTTCATAAAGCATGGAGTTGGAGAGCGAGAGAGAGAGAGTGAGACTGGGAACAATTATGCTGTATTTGCATTATAATAAGTAATTGATTTTCAGGAATGAGGTCTTAATTAGCAATTTGTTTTATTATGTAGAGTGAACAGGGAACCGTACTGTAGCACTGTATTGGAGTTCCACTCTAACCTGTTGCCCCATGGTTGTCCACATTGATTAAATAGTGAAGCCGAGGCCCTGAGTTACGCTGAGACCCACCACGGTTCAGCTCGTACTGGAGAACTGCCCGGAGGCTGCCTTTCCACTGGGTCTCACCGCTACGGTAACCGGCTGGCCTTTTATTAGTATGTCTCATCAGATACGAGCTGCTCGGTGCATTTTAAAGAGAATAGATTTCAGTCGAGCTTGATTTGGTTTATCGGTCTTGTTTTTCTTCTGGTTCTTAAAGGACACGTCCATGTTGAAGCAGAGTAAATGTAATTCCAGGGGAAAGTTAGTGGTCGTGCTGCACTGATGTCACAGGATTACATTGTAAGTCTCATTAATGAGACATCCTGGTGCGTACTAATTCAAACCTTGGAATTAGTATTAGTATTAGAATGCCGTGCGGCAATACGGTGCAGTCGCTCGGTACGGGAAGGGCTCGGCTAGTTGGCGATCTATGAGATGGTGTCGTCGGCATAAAAGTGGAAGCTCCGGTAGCTGAGCAGATGGATGAGGAGGTGAGGGAGCCGGACAGAGTAAAGGACTAAAGCGCCGCCGCATCGCTCTCTTTAGGTAGAGATGACGCGAGAGCGACATGGTGGTTCAGCTTGGATTTTCATCACGGAATAAATCTTGGATGCTGTTGAAGATGACCTTCATTATGAAAATGAATATATAAGTCAGTCATGGAGGTTTTTCCTGGAGTTTACTCGGGATGTCCGTTCCCCTCAAGCTGACCATCACCAAGAGGCGATGCGACTTCTCTGCTCAGATACATCATGGGCCGTAACTGGAGGTCCGTCATCAGGAATAACGGCCCCTTCAGTGGAGCAGCACCAGTGGTCATTTTTATCCCTGTAACGTGTGTGAGGTGAGCGAGAGAGATTTGTGCAGAGATGAGTCTGTGACCTTTGTAAAGTAGGACCCTGGCAGTCCTGCCTGTCTTTCTGCATTTGTCGCACAGATTTCTCAAACCCGAGGTCCAGTC
>JAFFST010045106.1:0-7500 GCA_022414735.1 Noturus placidus | reverse complement strand
TCCGTGTCCCTCTTTAACGACCCTGTCTGTCTGTCTGTGTCCCTCTTTAACGACCCTGTCTGTCTGTCTGTCTGTGTCCCTCTTTAACGGCCCTGTCTGTCTGTGTCCCTCTTTAACGGCCCTGTCTGTCTGTGTCCCTCTTTAACGGCCCTGTCTGTCTGTCTGTCTGTCTGTCTGTCTGTCTGTGTCCCTCTTTAACGGCCCTGTCCGTCTGTTTCATCTCTTCATCTGTGTCTCTTTGTCTGTTTAACTTTCTTAATGTCCATCAGACTATGTCTGTATCCATCTCTCTCTATCTATGTAATGGTCTCTCTCTGCCTCTCTTTTTGTCTGTATGTTTGTCCAACTGTCTGTCTCTGAAACTGTCTGTCTCTCATTTACAGGAAATGAACAATGAATGGAGAGAGATGATTATAGTGAAAGTGTGTATGTTTCCTCTATGCTGTCTCAGTCGTGTGTGTGTGTGTGTGTGTGTGTGTGTGTGTGTGTGACTGCAGGCCATCATGGCTCAGCTGCCTCAGGAACAGAAGGCGAAAATCGCAGAGCAAGTGGCCAGCTTCCAGGAGGAGAAGAGCAAACTGGACGCCGAGGTTTCAAAGTGGGACGACAGCGGCAATGACATCATCGTTCTGGCCAAGCAGATGTGCATGATCATGATGGAGATGACTGACTTCACCAGGTCAGAACACACACACACACACACACAATCGTATTTTTAAGGTGGGGAGACATGAAATATACTGCTGGTAAAATTGGATGAGGACTCTACACACAACCTTCATCGTAAAGCAAAACCTTCATGGTGTCACTCTTACGTCGCTTATATCTCTTCAATGGAAAAATAAAACCTCCATCATTCTGGACTTCTGGAAAGTCTCCCCGTCCCAGGACTTAAATTCCCCATTGCGTCCATAGAGGTGTGTGTATAGACATCGCTTTTACCCATCAACGCATTCACCATATAGATCTGGACAAGAATGCCCTACCGACAAGTAACGCGTGTGGGAGCTGCGGCTTTTCTGAATCAAAAGCAACGTTATAAGTCAATATAAAACGGTTAGTGATCAAATATTTGTAATTAAACAAGTTTAGAGCTTTAACGCCTATCAATACAGACAGATGGTTTATCTCCATCTCTAATCCTGACAGTCTGACCTGTCCTGGCAATGTCCTCCGGCTTGAAGCGCTCGCTGCAGGACCCGCCTCACTAGCGCTTAGCTCCTTCCCACTGCGTCCTCAACCTTCCACGTGAGGACCGTTAACTAGCCATCCAAGTACGGTAAGGTTCACCATGCGCCGGTCTCTCAGCCGAAACCAGGAGCTCGCCATCAGTCATTTTGGAGAATAATCTAGATCTCGGTTAGGAGCAGTTTAGTTTCCAATATAAACTATATATAGTTTATAGAAGTAATTAACTGAGACTTATTCCTGCTGCTTGGACCAGTATGGCGGCGGCGACATACGATCTAGCGGCCAACGCGGCATCTGTTTATGTCTGTGGTTGCACTGAAATACACTCTCCATCCAATCACGGCCCTGAGCCGTATACGGAGGCGTGGCTCTACCAGGACGAGGACAGAAGCTCCCGAATGTGTCGTTTTTCAGGAATCGGTCAACTTCCGAGCGGAAGTTGTCTTATTGCTAGTTTAAAAGCAGCTGGACAGACCGTGCTCGCTGTTTGCTGGTGTAAAAGTGAGCTTGCTTTAGTCCTGTCTCACGGTGTTAAAGTCGGGCGTGTTTATATTTATTTATGCGCGCGTGAGTTCTCAGACGAACCTGTACTGCGATTTAATTGTGACCTTTTCACGAACCAGAAACCTGCCTAATGAAATGTCTCTCATTTCTCTCCCTCTCATTTCCAGCAGCGCTCATCAGTGGGCGAGGTCTAATTTAAACTGAACCGCACGCTTCATTTATCCCTAAAGGGATTTTGACCTCTGTGCAGAACGGCGAGCTCCAGTCTTTCACAGCCGCGCACTTATTCCTGCATCACTGCAGTGGTTTTCCATCTGTACTGTGTGTGTGTGTGTGTGCGTGTATACACACGCAAGGTGAGCGAGAGATCATGTTACTCGGGTGTCCCCTCGCTCTTTCAGCTTCCCTTTGCAAAAAGCAGGGATTCCGTGGTGTTTTGAGTGGTAGGAACGCGTCGTTTTTGTTCCGCACAGCTCGCGAGCGTTAGAGAGGAACGTTCCTAAGGATCGAAACCTCCTCGCATATGTAAAAGGAATAACGCACACAGGGGTCATGCTGCTGTCGGGGAAAATAATCAAGGACGAAGCAGAGGTACTCTTAAAGTGCATCCCGAAGTCTTTTATTCCTCTTCCACCTCCGCGGTTCGTCAAAGGTTATACATTTGCCGTTTAAAGAGGCAAGTCGGCACCCTGAACAGCCTCTCGGATTCCCTCGAACGAGCGGTTACTATAGAAACGCATTAATGTAACGGGAGTGTCGATCTAAACCTGTGAACTGCTGTTGGAGGAAACTGACTACGCCTTCTGACCGACCACAGCGGGCGGGGTTTTTGTGTCTAACGTGTAGGTTTTGGATTTCCGCCTCTGTGTAAAACCCGCCGTTTATTTCAGCACCGATACGATTTGCGTGTAAATCAGAACACCTGATGCTGAGTAGAAGGTTAGCGAAGCACCGGAGAGTCTCCCTCTGAGAGGAAAGATGATTAGCAGAGAGAGAGAGAGAGAGCGCGCGCACGCACTCATGCGAGAGGTTAAATAGTAACCGGTGCAGTTGATTATGGGGAGGTTCCCCAGGACCTGGGGTGCCCTCTATTGGGGCGTGTGGGGCGTGACAGGGGTTTAATATGCTAGACTTGGTTATGAACTGATGGTCGAAGGGGACATAGGGGTCACCCATGATTACACCCTTTCACTATCTAGAGTCCCTGCCATCTGCTGTCTTATTCCTGTGTGTGTGTGTGTGTGAGTGTGTGTGAGCGAGAGAGAGATTACTTCTTCCTTCTGCCCTTCACCTCTTTACCTGAAGTGACCTGTTGTAAGGACAGGAATACCCAATTCCTGTAGGGCACATGTGAAATGAGTGTGGAAGAGCTGTCTGTCCATCTTATCTGTGGGATTAAGTTGTGTGTGTGTGTGGGGGGGGGGGGGGGGGGGTGCTGGGTCAGTTTGAACACACACTCTGTGTCTCAGCTGTTTGGGTGCAACTCTCTACACACACAGTGCTGACTGGCCTTTTGAACCGCATTTCCCCTCGCAGGATCAGGCAGGAAACATCATTTCAAAGCAGCAGTCATGTGAACTGGATTCAAATCCAAATTCATGTGTCCTGTCTCTCGCTCTCTCTCTCTCGCGCGCTGTCTCTTCGTTTCTGCCAATTCAATTCATATGAGCTTTATTGGAATGAGTGTACAATGTTTTGCCATCGCATTGATATGTACAAAGAACAATCTGAACACAGAACACATGATGAGATGACCACGTGAAGAAAATCAAACACAGCAGTTTCTCTCGCGCTCTCTGATGGGATCATCTGTGTGTTCATTATTAAACCGACTGTATTTTCCGTGGCGTGAGCTCACTGAGGTGCTGCAGATAGTTGTATTGTTTCTGCTGGAGGTTAAACACGAACACTCGTCATTACAGATGATGCGAAGATGAAAACATCTGCGTGGCCAGCGGTGCTGGAACATTACTGTGTAAAATGTTCAGTGTGTGCGACTGATTAAGGATTGCCACCTGCATAAATGTGTGAAGCGAGATCATGGCATGTTAACACAGCCCGCGGTGAAATCGTCGCCCGTCTCTGACCTTGAAGCATGAAGGTTAATGCCATGGAGAGATTTTTTATTTATTTTTATTTATTTCCTTGTTTAATTTACCCAGAAGATGGTCATAGAATAAATGCTCACAGAGGCGCTGTTCTTCAAGGAGAACACACACACACACGTGTGTGTGCGAGTAGTGGGCGAAGGTGGCAGTGGTATGGTCAGCTATGTATATCTGATAAATGCTTCCGGTCACCTTGTAGCTGTTCTGATATTATTGAGAGAGAGAGAGACTGGTAAAATGGACAGACCGAGAGAAAGGCAAACGGGCAGTTGGAAGAAGAGACACAGATGGGTGGAGTGAGGCTGATGGACCGAGAGAGAGCGAGAGAAATTTGACAGAAACCACCAGATGGAGAGCACGATGGACACTGAGTGAGGGACAGAGACTATCGGAGAGATTGATGGGGAGACAAACAGACTGATGTATTGGGGAAGAGACAATGATAGTGTGTGAAAGGATGGACAACCAGACAGGGAGAGACAGTTTGGCTGAGAGAGACAGACAGATGGAGGGGCACACAGGTAAAGGGAGCAAGAGGCAGACCGAAAGGAGAGGAGCTAGTTAGATGGACAGACAGGGGAGGGGGCGAGAGCGAGGCAGACAGGTTTGGAGGGATTCAGAAAGACCGCTGTAGAGATGCACGGTGAGCTTGGCGTGGTGCCTGGGCAGTAAGGGGCAGTGTTGAGGGACGCAGTGAGGTTAATAAGGGCCTGAGGTTTGGAGGTAAAGTGAAATGCAGTGCTGATGAGGGGTGACTGGGTGAGACAGGCTTTTACAGGGAGGCTGTAGGACATGAAGGAAGAACGTGGCGAGGTTCAGAGCACTGAATCATTCCACTGAATCCCCGAGAGCTCGACGCTCCACTCGTTCATCCCACCGAGACACGAGAAGTCAGCTTAAGAGTAAATATGTACATTAGTTAGTGTGACCCAAACAGCCTGCAGCCTAATGAGAGCGGCTCAGCTGTGGTGACTTAAAAATACAGTTGGGAGCGTTTGATCAGATGGAGTAATTATGATTATGGAGCTCGGCGCGCTCTGGGCTTTTCTCAAGTCCGGTAGTGTTCATCTTCTGATCATCTCCAGGCTCCGTAACGCGACCGTGAGAGGAAGCTTTTCCGTCTTTTCTCGAATATTCATTTATTTCGAGAGGTTGCCAAATTTGCCCTCTGCTCCCTTATTATAGCTTGTAGGTAATGGATCAGCTCATGGCCGTGGTGTTGAAGTGGGCGGAGCCGAATACTCGGACATGCAGAGCTGGGCAGTGACCCCAGGAAGTGAAGGAGACTGCTCAGGAGCGAGAGGGAGGGAGCGACTGGGAGGATGTGCCATCTGGCCCTGTGTGTGTCACGCTCATAACACTCCCTCCGTTTTTGTTTGTTTTTTTTTTTCCCTTTAATCTCGGCTCGGTGTTCCAAGAATACAAAATTGCGCTATAATCAGGAGGACGGAAACTCTCACACTGACATGGGTTGATGTGAAATGTACTGACTGTGTGTGTGTGTGTGTGTGTGTGTGCCCTTCTCAGGGGAAAAGGGCCGCTGAAGAACACTTCGGACGTCATCAGCGCCGCTAAGAAGATCGCCGAGGCTGGGTCTAGAATGGACAAGCTGGGACGTACTATCGCTGATCAAGTGAGTGTACAGTCAGAGTCGAACACTTGATGATGATGATCTGATTGTTTGGACGTTTGAAGTGCAAGTGTGATGCCCATCAAACGTTCACGTTACGTCCCACTTTCCAACACTAAAGTAGTTCCGGTTACCGTACGTTTTCCAGTGTTTTCACGGTCTGCAGACCCTCAGGATCACGACATAACACCCATGTGCATTTTCTTGCAGGAATTCAGCCGCCATTAAAAGTATGTAGTAAACTTTTCTCATCACAGGGGAATATCGCGCGCCGTGTCCGTGCCGTGTCCGTGCCGATCCGTGGAGAACCCTGGAGTGTTCCTTCACGTCTTGAGTATCTGAATGCTATAATTACATTATAGTGCATTACGGTCTCCTAGAAGAGGCTTCTAAAAAAAGAAAACTCTGATGGGAGTATTAGATGGAGTGTGTAGCACCGAGGCTCTTGGTGAATATTATAATCTGCGTCTCGGGAGAGCGTTGGTTCGAATGCGTGCATCAGGCGCTTCCGTTAGTGTGTCAGCAGAGTGTTTAACTCCAATCATCTCTCAACATCTTTCTGTCTTTCGGATTAAAACCTCAGCATGCAGCATCACGTACATCTCTAATTGATCCACATCATCCCATGCGCGCGCACAGATTTATTGACATAACAGCCTGGCGTGCCATCACACACTCGCACGAAGCTGTGTACACCTTCATGTCCATTCATAGAACCACCTACACAACAGTATATACACACACACACACGCACGCTCGGCTCCCATTCACACCCGTGTTAAGACCTTACTGAGCGTCCTGTCGGTACAGAGACGGCGCGCTGTCGGTGTCGGTCAGAGGATGCTCTGATGGAATGCTCCTGCAGTTCCTGCACTCCTGATTGCTCCTGTTGCAGAGGAACAATCAGTGGTTTGGACATCACCAGCAGAGATGGCGGAGGAAAGCTCCGGGTTCGTACAGGGGTCTGGGAACAGAGTTTTAATCACGCTTGTTTTCCTGATTAGGGAACGTATGCGCAAATATATGAATAACGTGATGTTAAAGTAATGTAGATCACAGCACAAAGAACAGAACTCGTGCTCCGTCTGAAGTTTTGAAATTCTCTTTATTTTTGCAATAAAGGAAGGTTGAAAGGTGAGAGTGGGATAGAGAGAGATGATCGGTGGATGGGGATTGAGAGGAAGGGATGGATGGAAGCTTTGAAAAAGAGAGCTTGTTGAATGTATAGATGGAGAGATGGATGGGTGACTCGATGGATGGAGAGAGATCTATAGATGAATGGAGGAAGCGATGGAGAGGTGGAAGGGTTTGTGGATGGCGAGGTGGAGGGGTTTGTGGATGGAGAGGTGGAGGGGTTTGTGGATGGAGAGGGGGAGGGGTTTGTGGATGGCGAGGTGGAGGGGTTTGTGGATGGAGAGGTGGAGTGGTTTGTGGATGGCGAGGTGGAGGGGTTTGTGGATGGGGAGGTGGAGGGGTTTGTGGATGGGGGGGTGGAGGGGGTTGTGGATGGAGAGGTGGAAGGGTTTGTGGAAGGAGCGGTGGAAGGGTTTGTGGATGGCGGGGTGGAGTGGTTTGTGGAGGGGTTTGTGGATGGCGGGGTGGAGTGGTTTGTGGATGGAGAGGTGGAGGGGTTTGTGGATGGAGAGGTGGAGGGGTTTGTGGATGGAGAGGTGGAGGGGTTTGTGGATGGAGAGGTGGAGGGGTTTGTGGATGGGTTTGTGGATGGGGAGGTGGAGGGGTTTGTGGATGGAGAGGTGGAGGGGTTTGTGGATGGCGAGGTGGAGGGGTTTGTGGATGGAGAGGTGGAGTGGTTTGTGGATGGGTTTGTGGATGGAGAGGTGGATGGGTTTGTGGATGGAGAGGTGGATGGGTTTGTGGATGGAGAGGTGGAGGGGGTTGTGGATGGAGAGGGGGAAGGGTTTGTGGATGGCGGGGTGGAGTGGTTTGTGGATGGAGAGGTGGAGTGGTTTGTGGATGGCGAGGTGGAGGGGTTTGTGGATGGAGAGGGGGAGGGGGTTGTGGATGGGGGGGTGGAGGGGTTTGTGGATGGGGTTGTGGGTGGGGGGG
>JAFFST010045105.1:89287-104245 GCA_022414735.1 Noturus placidus | reverse complement strand
ACACACACACACACACACACATTTTAATCAAAAGTTAATAGTTTTCCTGTTCATGGAAACTTATATGCAATCGTTCCAATACTTTATCATTTCTATACTAACACCTCATTCACAAGGAGCTACGTCCTACACTAACATAATCCAAGATTAATAATAAATTATTAAATAATAAATGCAATATAATTATAATCATAATATTAATAATACCGAAAAAAAACCAGCACTAGCTGTTTCAGTTGCTCCTATTACTGCCGCTTGTAATGCTAGCTAGTTTACGGTGGTGTTACGATTTGTGGTTTCTCGGCAACAAACTGCCCTTTTGTGTTGTTTTGATTAACTTCAAGAGAAAATGAACGAAATGTTTATAACTGCTGTAGTTTAAGAGGACATTCCACAACAAACAAACAACAATAAGCAAACAACATAACAGACTGATGAAATGCATGCTATGTCGATTGTTAATAATCCATAAAATTGTTAGCGGTTGGCAAACTGCAAATTTCTGTGATTTCAAAACATTAAAGTTCATATTAAGCTCTTAAGAACAAAACTTAAGCATGGTAACTTCATCATTGATTATTTGACATAGTAATCACTTGTTCACTACGTTACTATCACATCTCCAGTGCAAACTTTTTTATTGATTTTTTTTTTTAAATGTATCAATAAATCAATAAAAATTTTAAACAAAAACAATGAAAAGCAAAAGATCTGTCCTGATTGACTACTTTTGTGGTAAGTGGAAAAAATTATGTAAATTCCATTTTGGGCTGGAGTATCGCTTTAATATATAATCACTCAAGCACCTCTTGTGATCCTGGCCTGTGATAGTGTTAGTAATTCATTCACTCTTCTGTGTGCTTGGCCTTTCATTTACTTATTCATGAAGCATTAATCCATAAGTCCTTCGCCATTAATTCAACTACATTAGATCACACAAAGTTACAACACGGCGGCTAGAATGCTCACACACACACACACACACACACACACACGCACGCACGCACACACGCAGCATTAACATCAGTTTAAGAATGCTAGTGAACAGAGCTAGTACACAGTTTGTGCCTGATAAAGGGAGGATGTGAGATAGAGTGATGAAAACCTACTGAATAAATGATACCACAGTCAACATGTGCATGTTCATGGCCAAAAACTCTGTTAAGCCTTAAACCCGTTGACCTTTTATCAGCTATTCATTTTAAAGTGTATTTTTAATAACAGGAGAACTATTTAGTCATGATGAATAATGATGAATAGAAGTCTGGTCTTTAGCTGGTGCTCTATTGATGACATCATCTTAATGCTCCTCATTAAAACATCCATATAACTAGTTCGCAATTCACAGTTTCTTTTCCAACATTATGGAATTTGTTTTCAACTTCAGGACAAAGCTAGTGCTGTATGATAGACAGATATACCTTTAGGGCATGGTGTTGCAATATGGCAACAATTGATTTAGCTCTAATAGTACAAAACTTGCATTTTCCTATGTAACTGAAATAAGAGGGCTTTCACTTCGACATAACAAAAAAAAAAATGCCGTGTCACATCTTCAGGAAGTGCTGTTTGCACTTCCTTTTCTGTGATCACATGACATGGTGAAGGTCATCATCGAGAGGGCTGTCAAAATATGATTCTTTTTTTTTTTTCAATACTATTTTTGCAATCATTTTGCTAAACTACTCATAATGGGTATAAGAAACACTATCTGAGATACGTTAACGTTTATTGTTTGTTATTATTATTTAAACCAGTTGATATATTTTGAGAATGCTGGTAAATGGTAAAAATGTACTTGTTGCCATATGGCAACAAAATCCAATCATGGAGTTGCGGTATCTGTAATGATGAATTGAAACAGGCCTACATAGCAGAAAAGGACATCGGGCTTCTCTAATAGCGTATTTATTTCATATTTTTCCACATTCACAAAACTGTTGTCATTTCAGAGATTTTGCAATAGCTACTTATTTTTCTACAGTTTATGCTTCAAGAGAAAGAATTAAGAATTCAAGAGAAAGAATTACAAAGATCCATCCATCTTCAACCGCTTACTCCTTTCCAGGGTCACGGGGGAACCTGGAGCCTATCCCAGGGAGCATCGGGCACAAGGCAGGGTACACCCTGGACAGGATGCCAGTCCATCGCAGGGCACAATCACATACACACTCACACACACACATTCATACACTATGGACACTTTAGACACGCCAATCAGCCTAACATGCATGTCTTTGGACTGGGGGAGGAAACCGAAGTACCCGGAGGAAACCCCCGACACACGGGGAGAACATGCAAACTCCGCACACACATGGCCCTGGATATTTCACCCAAAACATGCATTTCCAGGGAGTAAATCCATCCACATACTTTTAAAGTTTAATCCATTAACACACTTTGTAATTCCTTTATAGAAGATAACTTTTACATGTTACTAAGTGGCAAAAAAAGGGAAAAAAGTACTACCATTTATAGTCTGGAAAATGCAGTAATTGGAATTGTAATCTCATACGTTTTGTGTTATTTTTGCCTATATGATACTTTCCACCATTGTACACTGTTGCCACATGTCAACAATTTACCAACTAGACTCCCTAAAAGAAATTGAACATTTTTTAAAATATATTTTCTCAGATAACATTATTTGATGTAAATGTAATAATTCATGCAATAGAGGGATATATTGGTAATGCTAATGCAACTGGTTTTTACATCACTCCAGCGGCAATCTTTCTTTAATGAAGAAGACCTGACATCGATTAGAATCCTCAACAGACGCAACAAGACAAACATGGTTTGTTTGTTAGAAAGCAGTTCAGCCTCAGGCATGTCGGTATTTAAAGGCCAATATCACAATAATAATAGATCATTAAACAGTACCTACAGACAAAGAGCAGATACTGAGCATGATACATCAGTCATGCAGAACCACTAACAGCCACTAGAGGCGCTTTTCCCAGATCAGTGAAGAAATCCTACACAGTGGGTAAAATACTTTAAAAGGCACATAGCACTTACCTGCTCCCAGAATGCACCACAGCAGAGGACACCAAGCCCAAAGCAACATGAAACAGGAAGAGAAAGAGAGAGGAGGAGAAAACGTTAGTGCACAGAGAAAGGCTTTAGGATCTTTGATTTCACAGTCAGCTGAGCTTCACTCGAATGTGTATGTGTGTGAAACTAGACACTATGAATCTGTAAATACTGCAATTTGAAGACACACACACACACACGCACACACACACACAAGCTGTCTCAATTGCACACAATAACTTAATACTTATGTAATTTGTCCTAATATCACTAATGTCATTAGATTCCCATTATTTCTACACAGGAGAAAGCATGTCAAAAATGTACATGGAAAAATAAATCAGTGCTGGATTACACAGAGTGCTACCTGTAGTGGTGGATAAATCAGTAACACAGCCACCTGGGACGAGCAGATGTCATGTATAAGTTGTTCATTCATAGTCACCTGGCAGTCCAGAAGGTACAACAACCAGAAAAAGGAAATAAACCATACTTCTTACTTCATACTTCTTAACAATGTTTCCGAATCCCACCACCTGCTGCACTACAAACAGCGGCACATGAGTGGTCTTGCTGACAGTTCAAAGTTGTTGTTGTTTTTTTTTTTTTTTTTTACATGGCACATTCTTTAGTGTGCAAGGACGCAGAAATGTAAACACAGACTAAAGCGAACGCAATAAAGTGCAGCACAAAGCCGTCATGTAGTAACTCTCCTGCTAGCGCAACACAAACCAAACGTCACCCCTCACAGTTAAACATAGCCAGACAAAACAAATATGCCGGTCAGACATCATAAAATCTCACAGCCAAAATCTCACAAACAACTTGTTGACGAATACGATCACAAATATAATGTACCATGTCAAAACCTTCAGGAGAGGATGAGGCCTATGACTACACAGTCATCGCTTTGCAGGGAAATATCATGTCCTCGTTCATCTTCCTTAGAGTGTGTAAAGGTCCCTCAAAGATTTGGCGAAATCAAGCAAACTGCAATATTCAGAAGATTTGAAACAAGATGCGTCGTACATTTGAAACAAGATGTGTCGAACATGAGTACAGCTAACAGGTCTCATTTACCAACAAACATCACTGTGAAAGGCCATACAATTGCAATTTCGGCAATTCAAGTACCAAAGTTGCATCAGACATTTGAGCTGGTATGTACCGCTGAAAAATCAAGCCTTTTTGGACAGAACAATCCCACAAAAACTCGGCGAAATCCTGTACAGACTGATTTAAGTAGCTAACTAGCTCACCGGGTGTGTCTTAATCAGCTCCCTTGGTGCTGAATCAGTATATCAGGCACTGTTAAGAACCCTGGTTCATTACTTCATGTAAATTTGTTTATGTTAGGTTACGTCAAGCTGGATTATAGGCTAGCTGGTGGATTATTTTCAATAATTAAACGCTACAAAGTCGTTAGACTTTTAAATAAAGTTAAAAATCGCTAATATAAGTAATCAATTGGGAGCTATAACAATGATAACAAGCTAGTTTCATTTGTAGACAAAGTTGGCTGAGAGTTTGTTCACCGTATTTTCGCGCTGAAAAGCTTCAGAAAACTTGACGTCATTATAAGTAAGAGAACGTATGGAGCATCAGTGCTCCCTGATTTTTGCGGTGCATTGTGGGTTCGAGTGCACTGGAACCATATTGCCATTGAGACGGCCCTTAAAATGGCTGACTCCCCGATCGGTGCTCTGACTGCTGAACTATGGAGCGGATTGATACGCACCCACTATACCTTATTACATTGTGTTAGCTAGCATTTTTTAGTCTAGATACGTGTTCATGCAACCAAAACAAGGGACTGGGCAACACAGTAGAGCTTTAACTCGCATGTTGTTCTAGCAAATAAACGTATGGTTTGTCCATTCCTCATCATCGACATCAGCTAGTCAAATTACCCAACAGTCTTTGCTGTGAAGTGTCATTTTTCTCAATATGGATCAAGAGCAAATCTGAGTTTTGTCCTCTCCATAGTATGACTATACTCTTTCCCCTGTCAGTCAGAGGGACCAACGATGTACATCTATCTCTGAGCTCGCGTATGAGGAAGAGGGCAGGGCGATTTCCTCCGAGTGTGCCGAGCCGCCCTGTGACGCAGCACGAATAGCAGTTCATAAAACACAGGGAACAGCCAGATTACTCAGCTGCAACTGAACAACACAACCAGTGAAAGGAGTGATTACTTGCGATGACCAATGTATCAAGTTCCATAATTGCCATGTAAATGCTGGTGAGTAAGAATTGTTCAGCCAATCGTAGTCCAGGAGGCAGAATTGGTATAAAGATGAGTGGGTGGGTGAGGGAAATGACATCATAATCATCGCTACATTATTTACCCATACGCTCCTAGTGACGTGCTTTCAACAGCCCTGTGCTGAGAACTACCAAAAAAATATATATAATAATAATAAATTAAAAGTGTAATACTATTTTGAGGGGGGAAAAAACCATCTTGAAAAGGTCTCCAGACATAAATTAGTCGTCTGTGTCATTTCTTGCCTAATACTTGGTAACGCCTACCCTCATTTTCATTTTAATTAAACAGCCCCAATCCTGCGGTTTCAGCCGCAATTCCCCCGTCTTCAGATTTCAGTTGTGTTGCTCCAGTTCCAACTCATCTAAATAAATGTTTCTCCTGCGCTGAGGTTTGGTGATGTTTACAGGTTGGTCAGTGGCCCAGCGTTCCATCATACTTGTTCGACTAGTCACACACCGATTTGGCCCTGTGCACTCTACAGTCATCCCCCTGTAATGCGGGAGTGTCAGTGTTGTGTTTGTTCTGCTGGACATGAAGCGCAAAAACACAACCTCAGAGTCTGACAAACAAACTGCTTTTATGCTTCTGTCAATTACTCTACAAGCACGCTATCCACGCTGGTATTGGTGGACGTGACTCACGTTTGCACTTTAATTCCGTCTAAACGGAATTAAAAGATCATGTAGTAGTGATTATATAGAAATGTAACCTAGGAGCACACGACATCGTCCGATTCAGTGTTTTCTTAATTATCAAAGGAATCTGAAACGACACACGCTGCACAAAGCTCCCTGCGGAGTGCTGGACTGGCCGTAAACAGCTGGACATGACGCTGTACACTCGCAAAAGCACGAACAACCCAAACCGTTCTACCACATCCTCGGAACCAGGCGAATAATAGAGCAGGAGCAAATGGCTGATTAACCCTTTAGGAGTCGAGTACATGCAGGAGCGTTCCACAACGGGCCAGCAGGTGGCTGTATATCAAAATAAAAGTCTGCTTGGGTTCGATCGAAATGAAGCCTAAATGAACTCCGGCAATTAC
Organism: Noturus placidus; assembly: GCA_022414735.1. NCBI lineage: Eukaryota > Metazoa > Chordata > Actinopteri > Siluriformes > Ictaluridae > Noturus > Noturus placidus. The sequence continues at coordinate 97,895 of JAFFST010045105.1, read as the reverse complement.
AGCAGCAGCTGCACAAACCCACAATCAGCGGCCGAGCGAGGACACTCACTGACACATCGCACTCGAACACGCTCGAGTACAAACACAAGTCTTACGCACTCTGCATACAGAGCAAGAAGAGCACATACCACGGAACACTGAGGGATGAAAATGAGATGATAACATTAGGGGAGAGGGAGAGAGAGAGAGAGAGAGAGAGAGAGAGAGAGAGATAGAGGTGGGTGGGGGGGAGTATGGATAGAGGACGAGTTGTTAAAAATCCTTAGTTTGATGAGTAAGTTTACTTCAGCTGAACCCAGAGAGAGAGGTAGACAGACAGGCGAGAGCGAGAGAGAGAGAAAGAGAGAGAGAGAGAGAGAGAGAGAGAGAGAGAGAGGGGTATACAGATAGAAGATAGAGATACAGAAAAAAGAGAGAGGCAGGCAGGCAGACAGACAGGAAGAAGAGAGACAGACAGACAGAGAAAGATACACAGGAAAAAGAGAGAAGCAGGTAGACAGACAGACAGACAGATTGGCAGGGCAGCATAACAGACAGACAAAAAGAAGCGAGGCAGACAGGAGCCAGACAGACAGACAAACAGACAAAAGGTGGCTGTGGCTCAGTCGGTAGAGCAGGTTGTCCACTAATCCACTAATCGTAGGGTTGGCGGTTGGACCCCCGGCTCACGTGACTACACATGCCAAAGTGTCCTTGGGCAAGACACTGAATCCCAAGTTGCTCCCGATGGCAAGTTAGCACCTTGCATGGCAGCTCTGCTACCATTGGTGTGTGTGTGTGTGTGTGTGTGTGAATGGGTGAATGAGACACAGTGTAAAGTGCTTTGGATAAAAACGCTATATAAGTGCGCCATTTACCATTTATTTACCAAACAGACAGATCGGGGAGAGTGTGACAGACTGTCAGAAAGAAGAGAGACAGACACACAGACAGGTAAGACAGAGAAAGACTCTAGGGAGAGAATCCAGAGAGAGAAACAGACAGATTGATAGATAGACAGACAGAAAGGGGAGAGCATGACAGACAGAAAGAAGAGAGACAGTCAGACACACACATACACAGACAGAAGAGACAGAAGAAATAGAATCATAGAAGAGAGACAACGAAATAGAGAGTGACATACTGACACTAGAAAGACAGACAGATATGAAAAGTGACAGACAGGAGAGAGAGCGAGAGAGACAGAAGACAGACAAACAAACAAAAGACAGAGAGAGAGACACACACAGGAGAGTATGGCAGACAGAGAGAGACACACACACAGGAGAGAATGGCAGACAGAGAGAGAGAGACACACACACACAGGAGAGAATGGCAGACAGAGAGAGAGAGACACACACAGGAGAGAATGGCAGACAGAGAGAGAGACACACAGAAGAGAATGGCAGACAGAGAGAGAGACACACACACAGGAGAGAATGGCAGACAGAGAGAGAGACAGAGACACACAGGAGAGAATGGCAGACAGAGAGAGAGACAGAGACACACAGGAGAGAATGGCAGACAGAGGGAGAGACACACACACAGAAGAGAATGGCAGTCAGAGAGAGAGAAACACACAGGAGAGAATGGCAGACAGAGAGAGAGACAGAGACACACAGGAGAGAATGGCAGACAGAGAGAGAGACACACAGGAGAGAATGGCAGACAGAGAGAGAGACACACACACACAGGAGAGAATGGCAGACAGAGAGAGAGACACACACAGGAGAGAATGGCAGACAGAGAGAGACACACACACACAGAAGAGAATGGCAGACAGAGAGAGAGAGACACAAACAGGAGAGAATGGCAGAGAGAGAGAGACAAACACACAGAAGAGAATGGCAGACAGACAGAGAGAGAGAGACACACAGGAGAGAATGGCAGACAGAGAGAGAGAGAGAGAGACACACACAGGAGAGAATGACTGACAGACAGAGAGAGAGAGAGACACACAGGAGAGAATGGCATACAGAGAGAGAGAGAGAGAGAGAGAGAGAGAGACACAAACACACAGGAGAGAATGACTGACAGACAGAGAGAGAGAGAGACACACACACAGGAGAGAATGGCAGACAGAGAGAGAGAGAGACACACACACAGGAGAGAATGGCAGACAGAGAGAGAGAGACACACACACAGGAGAGAATGGCAGACAGAGAGAGAGACACACAGGAGAGAATGGCAGACAGAGAGAGAGACACACACAGGAGAGAATGGCAGACAGAGAGAGAGAGACACAAACAGGAGAGAATGGCAGAGAGTGAGAGAGAGACACACAGGAGAGAATGACAGACAGACAGAGAGAGAGAGACACACACAGGAGAGAATGGCAGACAGTGAGAGAGAGACACACAGGAGAGAATGACAGACAGACAGAGAGAGACACACAGGAGAGAATGGCAGACAGAGAGAGAGAGAGAGAGAGAGAGAGAGAGAGAGACACACACACACAGGAGAGAATGACTGACAGACAGAGAGAGAAGGAGACACACAGGAGAGAATGGCAGACAGAGAGAGAGAGAGAGAGACACACACACACACAGGAGAGAATGGCAGAGAGAGAGAGACAGAAAGGAGACAAATATTAGAGAGAGAGACAAGTGAGAGAAGCTGTAGTGTAAATGTCGTTCAATTTCATCTACAAAATCTCAGATGCATGTGTGATAAGAATGGAGTGATATTACATATGAGATCCTGATTGTTTGGCTGCTCTTATCATGGATTAGGACATGAAGATGAAAAAGGATATTGCATTAAATGATTATTATTACGACATTCTGAATATCTCGCTAGGAAGTTCCACACTGTAAGCTCACATTATAGGCGCAGAACAGGACTGCTGTTTCTCAGGAACTGCAGAAGACGTGACGGTGGCCAGTTAAGATTGTAACCGCACAGTGTGTGCTAAGCATGACAAGAAAGTCCTGAAGCTTGCGGTTCAGTCTCCATGTTGTTGTGCATACAATCAAGGTAACGTAACGGTCATGTGGTAAGGGCTTGACAAATCAGGGAAGTATACGCAGCGATCCAGAAGACCCAATCAGGGAGTGAATGTTGGCGAAGCCACGCCTTTGTAGACCACGAGTCCAGAAACATGAGTCCGGAGTTTTCAAATCAATACGGGTTCTTCGGCGTTTCCAAAAGCTGCTGCATCGCTCTCTTCAAGTAGAGATGAAGTGAGGTGAAACTACAAGGTGGGGGGGACGAGGGGGCATCCGTGTCCGGAGACATGGATGCCTCAATGTTCTCTCTTTTGTAAGCCAGCTATCTGTGATGGGTGATGTTTGGGTTAGGGTTAGGGCATCTGTGGTGACCTCCTCAAAACTGTAGCATCAAATGTTCTAGATCTAAAGCAAATACTTGTATGTATGGCCTAACTCATTTAAAGGTAAGAGCTGCGGCTTTGTTTACTGTCCACGCTGTGAGCAGCCATGTTGATCTGAAGTCACTTGCTGAACTCAAGGTTGAGAAGATCGTCCTGAGTTTACGAGCAGGGATTTCAGGATGAAGCCAAAGAGAATGATTTTCTTCGGTTTTCCTAGCTGAAGGCGGGAAGTGTCAGTTCAATGCAGTATAAATCCCACTCAGCAGGCGGTTGAAAGGCATGCTGGGTAACACAGGAAACGGTTAACCAAAGTGAAAATTGATACATTTTCTGGACCTCTTTTCCTACACGGGATCACAGAGAGCCTGGAGCCTATCCCAGGAGACTCGGAGTATGAGACGGGGACACCCTGGACAGGGAGCCATGCCATCAGAGGCCACAAGCGCACACACATTCACACACTACGGACAATTTTGAAATCAAATCAGCCTACAATGCATGTCTTCAGTCTCCAGCTACTATTTCTCGGTCATTCATTCAGATGAATTCCTTTTCTGTGTTATTCTTCCACCCTGATATGTGCAGAATATACACATACACGCATGCTCTAATCCCAGGCAGCATGGGGCAGAAGGTGGGGTGTACCTTGGCCATCGCACAATCACATACACTTTCACACACATTCATACACTACAAACACTTTGGACATACCAATCAGCTCTTTGGACTGGCGGAGGAAACCCCCGACACACGGGGGAGAACATGCAAACTCCACACACACATGGCCGCGGTGGGATTCGAGCCCCGACCCTGGAGGTGTGAGGGGAACGTGCTAACCTCTAAACCACTGTGCTCTCAAATAAACCAGCATGTCAAAACTATATCCAAATTATAAATAGTTATATACCAGTCATTCAGGGTGGAGTTTTCGTTTAAGTGTGAGAGTCAAAGAGACAGAGAGAGAGACAGAGAGAGACAGAGACAGAGAGAGAGACAGAGAGACAGAGACAGAGAGAGACAGAGAGAGATAGACAGAGAGAGAGAGAGAAAGAGAGAGACAGAGAGAGAGACAGAGAGAAAGAGACAGAGAGAGACAGAGTGAAAGAGACAAAGAGAAAGAGACAGCGAGAGACAGAGAAAAGAGACAGAGAGACAGAGAGAAAGAGACAGAAAGAGACAGAGAGAGAGAGACAGAGAGAGACAGTGAGAGTCAAAGAGACAGAGAGAGAGACAGAGAGAGACAGAGAAAGAGAGAGAGAGAGACAGAGAGAGAGACAGAGACAGAGAAAGAGAGAGAGACAGAGAGAGAGAGAGAGACAGAGAGAGAGAGAGAGAGACATAGAGAGAGAGAGAGAAAGAGACAGAGAGCGACAGAGAGACAGAGAGAAAGAGACAGAGAGAGACAGAGAGAGAGACAGAGAGAAAGAGACAGAGAGAGACAGAGAGAGACAGAGAGAGACAGAGAGAAAGAGACAGAGAGAGAGAGAGACAGAGAAAAAGAGACAGAGAGAGACAGAGTGAGACAGAGAGAAAGAGACAGAGAGACAGAGAGAAAGAGACAGAGAGAGACAGAGAGACAGAGAGAAAGAGACAAAGATACAGAGAGAGAGAGACAGAGAGAGACAGAGAGAGACAGAGAGAAAGAGACAGAGAGAGAGAGAGAAAGAGACAGAGAGAGAGACAGAGAGAGAGAGACAAAGAGAGACAGAGAGAAAGAGACAGAGAGAGAGAGACAGAGAGAGACAGAGAGAAAGAGACAGAGAGACAGAGAGAGACAGAGAAAAAGAGACAGAGAGAGAGATACATACAGGTGAAGAGACTAAGGCAGATTTCTCAGTTCTATAACAACATCAACCTGTGTGTGTGTGTGTGTGTGTGTGTGTGTGTGTGTGTGTGTGTGTGTGTGTGTGTGTGTGTGTGTGTAAACACATGTATAGACTATGTGCAGAGTGCATATGCACACCCGTGTTCACGCAGTGTGTGTGTGTACAGTAAGACTGCACGAGCGTGTGTGTTTGTGTGTGTTTGTGTGTGTGTGTGTGTGTGTGTGTGTGTGTGTGTGTAAGCGGGGCACCAGAGGATCTGTGTCTCAGGCACATGCAGTGTAATCCTCTTACCGTCTGCTTGGTGCAAGCTCAATACTGACATTATATAACAACTAATCCACACACACACACACACACACACACACACACACACACACACACAAACAGTCAGTCACTGCCAGGCCATGGCCTCTCACACCCTAAAGCAGGTGCGCAGACGCACACACACACAGACATTCTTAGTGCTACATGCTGCACTTAACATCATGACTGTATGGGTACTCTAAAGGTACTCAGTACAGCTGTACAGAATGTCATTGTTCTCATAAAGCTAACATTTAAATGAGCGATATCGCAGAACCCTGTAGAATCCAAGCAGGCACTGTAATACATCTCATTTCTTATTGGGTTCAATTATCTCTCAAGCTCTAGCTAAGCTGTCTCTGCATGCTTTAATAAACCGTTCCGGTGATTGAAACGCGAAAAAGATGTTCAAATTAGAGCAAACTTTAAACACCGACACATCACACATTCACCAGTTCCTTTTAATAGATTGTGAGGCACAGGACAATCGCAACATGCGGCAATAGAGTCGCAATATAGTGCCATTGTTTTTGCTCTCGTCATTTTCAACTCGTTCTGGTATAAAAGATGACCATGGCGTAAAGACACTCACACGACTGACGTGTCGTTTATGTTACTGTACTGTTACTTCACCTCTGAATACACGCACAAACCCCTCACATTCGCCAACATCGTAACGTTTCACACACATTCACATCTGCTTTACTATCTATCCTTATGAGGACCTTCCAGTGACCTGATTATCAATGCACTACACTTAATCCAACCCTAAACTTTAACCTCAGTAACCAAAAGGAAACGTATTGTCTCAAATGTCCCTACAAGGTCCAAACAGACAGATATCCGAATCCTTTGGGTTCATTTGGTCCTCAACAATATATAAACACATGCTCGTGCACACACACACACACACACACACACACACACACACACACACACACACACGCACAATGTATGCATACCACCCCATCCACTCATATCTTTTTGACCATGCAGCAGAGCATCAATCCGTCCATCCATCCATCCATCCATCCATTTTCCATTCCGCTTATCCTGCACTAGGTCACGCAAGCCTGGAGCCGATCCCAGGGAACTCGGGGCACAAGGTAGGAAACGTGGTGCCAACCCAATACAGAGAACGATCAATCACGCACAACAATTGACACCATCCATCCATCCATCCATCCTCTACCGCTTACTCTTTTTTCAGGGTCACGGGGAACCTGGAGCCTATCCCAGGAAGCATCACACACAAGGTGGGGTTCACCCTGGACAGGGTGCCAATCCATCACAGGGCACAATCACATACACACTCACACACCCATTCATACACTACGGACACTACGGACATGCCAATCAGCCTAACATGCATGTCTTTGGACTGGGGATGAAACCGGAGTACCCGGAGGAAACACCCACCGCGCGGGGATAACCAATTGACACACTACAGGCAATTCGGAAACACAAAAATCAGCATGGACCGGAGGAAGAAATCAGCGTACCCAAAGGAAACCCCCGAAGCACGGGAAGAACATGCAAAGATGAGATTCGAGCCCCAACCCTGGACGTGCGAGGCTAACGTGCTAACCAGCTACACCACCATGTCATTGAACCATGAATCTGCCTAGAGGAGACCTGTCCACCAGAAGGGTGTGAATACTTATAAACACACTAATGTACAGTCTCACACTGACGTGCCTTAGACAGAAAGCAACAGTGTGATTACATATGAGATAAGGAGACGACTGCAAGCGTTTCGTTTCCAGCGAATCGACCACGGCGTGTTTTGTGTCTGACGCTCGTGTCTTTAGTTCTGATTCAAGATTATAGATTACAGTTGATCCAAACTACACATCACACATCATCACACACTCACCTCAAAAGATATGGGCTGGCTCGTTTGACGAATTGTACACAAAACACACACACACACACACACACACACAGGAACTATATTACCATTCGTATCATTTTTAATATACAGTTCAGTCTCCTCACAGAGTCTGATGATCGCGATCCTGGCACGATGCGACACCAAACTGTGTGCCGAGGAAGAAACTGATTCAGCTTCAAGATGGAGCGACAGCTGTTTTTAGCTTTGTGGAGTCCTTTTGCGTGCTTTCCTTATAGACAAGAGTGGCACACAGAGTCAGAAACAACATCAGCAAGTTTGTTGAAGAAGCTGAACTCGGCACGGGTTGAACAAAAGGATACAGGCTCCTGTTGCTGGTTAGCGACATTAGCCTTGTTGCTCCAGTTCAAAAAACGATCTTCAGTCACAAAACATGTCTTGCGTAACCACCTACAATGCATTTGGGTTACGGGGAAATTTTCAGTTCAAGACCACTTCAGGTAGGAATTCCCTGCGTTGCTCAAGTAATGTATACATGATACTGCAATGATTATCTCTCACACACACGCATAGTACCAGTATAACGGACACAATCATTTATCATCACTACCCTGAAGTTCCACTGGAGATCAGGACTTGGACGTAGGAAACATTTTTGGGCAGCATTTGTGTTCCCTGGATAAAGCCTGTCTCAGTTGGGGGCCAGCATAAGGACGGTTGACTTCTGAGATGATTCATTTCAGCTAGAACTGAAGGCAGCATCGAATGTATCCTTCTCGACGGAGTCAACTTGAATGGCTACAATCTTGACGTGACAAAGATTGAGTAAAATATGAGAACAAAGCCAGGTGCAGGTCTTGCGTATAACTCCACAAAAACGCTGTTACATATGTTCAAAATGTTCACCCAGGGGGCGTGGAGGATCCGGTGCCTATCGTGGGAACGCTGGGCGTGAGGTGGGAATAGGTCCTGGATGGGATGCCAGTTCGCTCCAAGGCACCATGCACATACAGTGGTGTGAAAAAGTGCTTGCCCCCTTCCTCATTTCCTGTTCCTTTGCATGTTTGTCACACTTAAGTGTTTCGGAACATCAAACCAATTTAAACAATAGTCAAGGACAACACAAGTAAACACAAAATGCAATTTGTAAATGAAGGTGTTTATTATTAAAGGTGAAAAAAATCCAAACCATCATGGCCCTGTGTGAAAAAGTGATTGCCCCCCTTACTATAACTGTGGTTGTCCACACCTGAGTTCAATTTCTCTAGCCACACCTAGGCCTGATTATTGCCACACCTGTTCACAATCAAGGCATCA